>VUQI01039007.1:0-13355 GCA_015106735.1 Paratilapia polleni | reverse complement strand
ACACACTGCCAATGCAGGGAAAACATACCTGGATAGAAAAACACACAATAGAACACTATCAGTCATGGACTGGCCTCTCCAGAACCCTGACCTCATCATTACTGAAGCAGTGGGGGATCATCTTGACAGAGAACAGAACAAAAGGCAGCCAACATCCAAAGAAGAGCTTTGAATGTCCTTCAAGACGCCTGGAGAATTATTCCTAAAGACTACTTAAAGAAATGACAAGAAAGTGTGTCTAAGAGAGTTCATGGTGTGACTTTCAAGCTCATTAGAATGGTACTAACTCTCTTTTTGCCTTATATACTGTATTTTGTATGTTTGCACCTATTTCCCATTTTCCTTGCAAAATATAAAGAAATGAGGGGTGGCCAAGACTTTTGCACAATACTGTGCTGTATTTCCATCTATGTTGGCATGTTTCAATAAACGGCTGCACCTATTTACCATGAAAGACGTCAAGACTTTTGCACAGTACTGTATTTCAAGTGGCTTCATTATGTGCAAGAGATGATGATGGAACAAAAATATCCTTACTACAGAGGGTTTCCCCCCTGTGTGCAACAGATCACACACGTCCGAAATAGATTCAAAGAGAAACTCATCCATCACCCATGTGATCATCAAACTCTTTTTGTCACTTCCAAACTCACCTCCACTCTAACACCTTTCACCAAGCGTAGAAGAGGAATGGTTGTGGAGACTCAGGAATAAATGAGCTGCTACCAGGAACTGATGGGGCACCTGAGATGTGATAATCACCCTGGGTGAGAGCTCTAAACCTTATACAACTAAACTGCATTCTCAATTACATTTCTAGGGAGATCTGTTTCCTCCTAGATAGGTGGAAGGGTGATGAGTTGTCCCCCATCTAATAACACAGCGGGGCCACAAGTAAATAAATTGCAGTGATATGTTCATTAGAAACACATTTGTGGTTTGTCACAATGAGGAGTGAAGGAGAAAATACAGCCCCCTCAATATTGTCTTGATTCTGGAAAATCTAGTTTAGTTGTTTAGTTTAGCAGATATCCAATTAAAAACCCTGTTCCAGAATATTTATGTTTAATTATTTTTCAGTCAGAGTGAAGAAAATTGTGTTGCTTGAGGATGGTGTATTTCATATTCTGAGGTATGGTTTGTTAAAAATTTGATGCCATTTAAAAAACAATCACAATCCTCCATGTGTGGATCTATCTGGTTGTTATATCTGCATATGAGACCAGAGTTGAGTGAGACCAAGGTTACATTCAAATAGTCAGTTTTGCTTGGAAAGGTTCCTAATTGAGTGAAGTGCCCTGGAAGTACTAGGTGCTTGGCAGCCGTAATAAGAGCTGCTCAAATTCTCCAAAAACTATGGAGAGGTGCTTCTTTTGTTACCTCCTTTAACATAGAATATACTGGACCATCCTTTATGAAAGGAGAGGAGAAAATGCCATCCCATGATTCCTAATGCCAAAACCTTAACTGGGGTTTTGGCATTGTTTTATCATGTTTCCATGTAGTTCATCTTCTGGATGTCGTAGTTTCAGTACAGCAGATATCCGGTGTCATGTTGTTAAGAAGTCTAGTGTAAGTGCAGTCGGATTCTCTGCGCATTGCGCTTCTCTTTTCCTAAACCCTTATCAGTTCTCCTACACATCTTTCCTTGACCTTGTGACGTTTTCCATTGAGGTCAAAGAAAAGCGGTTAGGAAAAGGAGATAGGAGGTCATTTTTCAGACTATTCGAATGTACCCCAGATGTCTTTGATTTATTATGATTGCGCTGTCTTATCCTGCTCATTTGGTCATTTTTTTCTGCTTCCTGTTGTATTTTGATGTATTCATGCTTCACCTTATTTGTTTCCCACTGTCAAAGAGATTGGAGAAGCAGACCCTGATGGTAAAATCCACACAGAACATTTTGAAAGGAGGAAGGCCATGGATGCAATGGAGGAAACACATCAGAAGTACACCAGTAAGAGTAGAGGGGGGTTAGATCTAAAGTTGATTTTGAACAGATAAAGGCAATAAATATATATAAAATCAGCTAATAATTAGTATAAAATTGAAGATCAATCTTTTGACAGTAATAAGGTGGAAAGTTTTGTGGTGATTATTTTTGCAGAATTGTCCTTCAGTATGTACCCAGGAAACCATAATAACACTACTGTTAATGTTGCTAATATTGCTAATGTACTTTGACATGGAGTTGTATTTCACATTTAATTTGCGAGCACTGGTTCTGCAGTGTATATACAGAATAAATGAGATAGTGAATGTTTATACAGTCGTTTAGTTTGTCACTGTAAGACTTCTTTAAAATGCCAGTAGCCTTTCCCCAGTGATGTAAAAACACAGATGTGTGTGTATCTAAGACAGATTCTTAGCCGAAGGTTCTGACTGATTGTCTCTAGACACAGAAATTAATGTCCCCTTATTAGGACACGTAAAAAGCTACTTCTCAGAATCTACCGGCCTCAGGTGACTTGGTGTTGTTTTGCAGCCACAGGACCTGGGAACCTTACAGTCACGGAGTCACCTCCTTATGCCAGAGTGAGGCAATCTGTCTGAATAGCTGAAAAAGACAAGCGCCAGTGTGCTGCAATGGCCCAGTCAAAGTCCAGACCTCAACCCATTTGAAATGCTGTGGGGGGACCTTAAGAGAGCTGTGCATAAACGAATGCCTGCAAACCTGAATGAACTGAAGCAACATTGTAAAGAAGAGTGGGCCAAAAGTCGTCCACAATGACGCGAGAAACTGATACATCACACAGAAAAAGAATACTTTAAGATATTGCTGCTAAAGGTGGTTCTACAAGCTATTATGTCTTAGTTTTTCACAGCACTGCATAGAGTTCTTTGAAAACTCTGTATGTAAGTCATGTGTCAGTTTGTTGTTTTATTAGAACTTACACTTTACCATCATCTATAAAAGGGTAGTTAAAAGTATATTATATACTCCTAAGAAAACTGAGCCAATTTGACTCGACTGTGAGCAGTTTATAAAAGGTGGCAGTTTTTGAAAGATGATGACTGTATGTTTTTAAAAAAAACACAGTATCTCGAGTTCTGCTGCATTGATTTTTT
Source organism: Paratilapia polleni (assembly GCA_015106735.1). Lineage (NCBI taxonomy): Eukaryota > Metazoa > Chordata > Actinopteri > Cichliformes > Cichlidae > Paratilapia > Paratilapia polleni. The sequence continues at coordinate 10,285 of VUQI01039007.1, read as the reverse complement.
ATTCTTTGGTTTTGGTATTGCCATGCTACACTGACTTTGATGCATTCTTTTTTTCAACTTCCATTCAGTCTGACAGTGTCATAAGAATGCAATGCAAAATCAGTGCAGTTCTCCGTAAAGTTATTATTGTCACTAGCAACTTCCTGCTGTGCCGAGCTTGGTGTTCCCTTGTGACAGTGACAGATGCAGAGAAAATTGGGCATACTGTAGTGAACATTTATATAATGATCTGGCTGACTAAAATAACTTTGCCAAACTTTGCAGTGCCACACAACCTACAGACACTGTGATTTACATATAATACTATCAATGACTCAGTGTGAAAAAGTTATTTTCATGTCTTGGTGACTGATTCAATTTTTCACACATTTTTTTGTTTGCTCTTTTTTATGCTAAATGATTCAAATATGGTCAAAAGCCATTTAGGAAGTAATGTTTCTCTTTAGCTTTAAAAACATACATTTACAGAAAGTCCAAAGCTTTAGAGCAGAATATTTAATATGAAATAATAATTGGAATAACATAAAAGATAAGCACAGATGGTGCTACTGGGAGGTTCTAATTTCACTGACAGGCTTTAGACGTTTGCTCACCGAATCTCCCTTCGCTGGTTTGGAAAATGGCAGGAAGCAGATGCAGTGCAGAGCTGATCTTCCCAACAGCTGGCAGCAGACGTGATTATTATGACCTTTTATTAAAAATCAGACACTGGCTGTGGCTCATCTCTCACATGATTGGAGTTCCTCCCAGACCACAGCCAGTGGTCAGAGAAGGCTATTTCTGTATCCATGACCATCATTTCAGTCCATAAAAACCTGCAATAAACATCCCTCACTGTTGCTTAATGAGCTGCAGGCTTTCACAGGAGACATGTCCCAAGGTGCTCTGAACTCAGTTGTTATTGACATCCTGAAAATAATACAGAATAATGCTATTCTATACAAAACCCATTTCAAACCATTACCACATAATAATTCAGTAATTTAAATGACCACTAGGGATGTACCATGATGTTTTAAAAAATTACAATTGCAAATCACGTCTACTCCAGATTTTGTAAAATGTGCTGCCTAGTTTTAGTTATTTTTTCAGCCTTTCAAAGTAGTTTTCATTAATTTCAAAATCAATTAAGACTCAACATACTTTACTCCACAATGAACTATAAATCAGTATATTTTTTTTTGCAAAAGTTAACAGTGAGCCAAGAAAATTTCTTAACTTAACTTGAACTGTTATGAGATTTTGAGAAACAAGAGACTGCAGAGTTTGATGAAAAGATTAATACTACTCTCATGCCTCTGTGGTTAATGCCGCTTGTTAGCTTAGCTTAGCTAAGCCTAGCTCACACTAGACTATTTGTACTGTGCCTGAGTGCATTAAACCTCAAAGTCCGGTTTGTTTCACTAATGTGATAACTACATGCCCTGTCTGGGCATGGGCAAACAAACTATGCCCTGACCTGCTTGAAAAGGTATTGCTCAGTGGCACTCAGGCATAGCATGCATGTAGTGTGATCGCCATCTGCATCCTAACACGAAACTTCAGTGCTTCCTCAAGAGCTGCCTCAGTGAAAATCATTGAGCTAAGTAAAAAAGAAATCTATAATGTGAGAGGATCGCTTCCCTAATTAAGCCACAAAATGTGTAAAATCATGAACCTCATCTTACTTTCCAAGAATGCTTTTCAAGTGTGCATGAAAGCAAGCACGAAAGAGGAGTTGAGGTGCTGAGATGACCTGATGTGTACTTGGGCCTGATTCATTAAGGACAGTGTGAGCCAGGCTAGCGGGGGAGGGGGGACAATTGTCCTCGGGCATGGTACAAGGCAACTGTGCCTGGGGTGAGTACACCTTATGTTGCAGTGGTTAGAATCTCATCATTCATCATATAATAAAATAAATACATAAATAAATAATTTATTAAAAATATCATAGCCAGTATAAAAGGTGGACATAGCTACTGTGACATCATCCATTGGTTTCTGAAGTCCTGTTTTGAAGCCTCCAGATTAGGGGTTTTGGCATTTTGGTTTAAAAAAAACCGGATGTGTTGAGAAGGGGCAGGTCTGACTGTGAAACTGTTTGCTCATTGGCTAACGAGTTGTCAATCACAAGTCGTTAGCCAATGAGCATACCACAGATAATCCTCCACTTTGAAACATAGTATGATCAAGATTTACAAAACAGATCTAAATTTTTATTCAATATGACTAAAAAATAAGCAGCTGAGCCCATGAACTCAGCAGCAAAGTGTTTACAGAGGTCAAGACAGAAAGCCGTTTTCCCACAGACTTCTATAGGACTGGACATCTTTTTGCAACCACAGCTATCGCCATCTAGTGGCCTTCAGATCGAATGCAGGTTTAAGGCACTTTGGGATTGGCTTCATTTCTCCGACCCGGAAGCTATGTCTGTATTTTATACTGTCTATGAATAATACCAATGTCCCAGACATGCTGGGACATTGTGTTTTATCCAAATGTATACCTGGGTTTAACCTCTTTACAACCAGCATGTCACCAGTGACCAGTATAGTGTTTGGGCTAGGATCATGTTCACCCCTTTTTACAGAATGTTTTCATATTTGATACACCCAAATGGAAAAGCTATAAACAGAAATATGAATGTCAGCTGTTTGTTGTGTTAAACTAATTATTTAAAGAGCTTAAATGCTGATGTAGGTCATAACAGGTAACCAACAAAGCTCATTTTAGTTTTTTTAAAATATGTCCCCATTCGTGATGTAGCATACAAGATCAAATTTAATGTTGCAGCCACACATGTGTAACAGGGTATCTCTTGGTATTGATGCTGACCAAAGGTTCAGGCTCATGAAGGCAGCTTCATGTGGGATTTAATATGCATGCAGTGTGCTCTGGCTGAAGGTTCAGTGCAGCACCTGACATGTTTTTATCTGACATCAACAGCACACTCATCCTGTGTTGTCTTTGCTTCTTCCTCGTCCTCCTCTCTTCTCTGTGCGCTCATAGTGCAGGTCAGGATTTACAAAGGCCAAATTTCAGCTTTGGCAGATGCGTAAAACAAAGTATATATATATATATATATATATATATACTTTTTTGTGGTACTTTCTGTGCAGATGCTTGTTTCCATCCCTTTGTAACAGCCGTTGTTTGATTTGGAGATAAAAGAAAACCCAACACTCAGTTATTGTACCTTTGTTGCTTGAAATAAGCACAAACCCCATGTGGTGACTTGTAAATAAATACTATAATTATTCTTTACTTTAGCAGACATCAAAATTTACACTGGAATTTTGGCAAAAGCACAGATTAAAAACACTCTGTTAAATGTAACTACACAAAAGGCAGTTAAAAGTAGGAGGCAGTAACAGATACAAAGTCACTGTAGAGCAATACTCACACTGAAAACACACAAAAGTTAAACACTTTTTTCTTTTCAAGTAGCAAAAGCATGATAGAACGACCAATACAGTACATAACTCAGACTGGCATACAAGGCTGTGTCTGAAAAATGCTATATCCCTGCTACTGTACTTTTCAGATGTATGTCTCTTTTGAAAGTACAGTTTTCAGTCACAAATGATCAGAAATATCAGATCAGGTATTTTTTTCCACCCACACACTGTGTAGTTAGTTCTGTATTTCTGCACATCCTCAAATATAACATAGACTAATGCTAAAGCACTGAGTTTCAGCTTTAAGGCTATTTAAAGATTAAAAGAAAAACCTTGGGTAGCAGTAGGAACTGTAGTTTTGTACCCTTTGGGGTGGATATGCATTCAAAGGGCTAAAAGTTCTTGGTTGATTGGATGTGAATGTGATCACCTCAAAGTAAAACTGAGAGTCAGCACTTTAAAGGATGATGCTGTGCTATATTTTTCTTAGTGTTGACACATCAAAAAAAGACCAGAATCAACAATGCATTAATCCTCCTTGCCATGCTCTGTATTTTCCCAATGGCCTGTCTGGGACACTTAGTTAGCCCCGAGCCTATTTGTTCCTATTGAAAAAGTAAATGTTGGAAAAAGTGGTCAAAAATGCATGGTTTAACTTTTGAAAGGGGCTCTGAATTTGGTGAAGTGTGTGGTTGCCTGTCTCTCTGTGTTAGACCTGAGACAGACTGTGAACTGTCCAGGGTGTGCCCTGCTTCGCACCCTTTGACAGCTGGGATTGGCTTCTGCCCCTCCCGGACCCTACGTTGGATAAGTGGTTAAAAAAAGATGACTCATTTCCTGAAACAGCCGGGCACTGTAGATTTTAATAAGTGGTGCTCAGACAAGATTAAATAGTGCATCTGGTGGGGCCTGTATTTTCATCTACAAAATTATACACTAGTGAGTATTTCAAGCCGATTCAAAATGAATTAGTGTGTGTGTAAATTGTAATCAAGGGGCATGCTATTCAGAGCAACAGTGTTTTTAATAGTCGTGAAGGTCTATAGCTATAGAGGAATAGGCTGCTGAGCTTTGCTATGCAGGCAACATTGTGTGTAGGATCAGTTTGTTGTTGGTGTTGGTCTTTTCATGGGGCCAGCTTTGACTGATGCTGGATCTTGGAATGGTTACTCGTATCTAAAATTTGTTTAGCAGTTAGCAGTTCAAATAGGTCTGTTGTTGGGCCCACTGACAGCTTTCCCCACTCAGATGGTAGGCAATTTAGTAAGATTGTGCACCAGTGAGTGACAACCTTAAAACCAACGAATGGTATTGATCATCTTGTTACAATGCAGTGTTGTTCGGACAAACCACTGTCCCCAACATCTATGTGGATATTACTTTGACCCAGCAGTCATACTGCTTAGATACAGATCAGATCAAGCATCTGGATCCTGCGATGGATGTGCAAGAACCAAGTGGCAACCTCTGGGGCTGAAAAATAAAGCCAATGTGGAAATCTGATCCTTTTGAATTTTATAGTAAGGTGCATTGTCTCTTTGACTGACAGGTGAGGCCAAAGAGGCAGCTGTAACTGTCTGCCAGGTCTTACCTCTGCTAATTCCAGTCACTGAAGTAGAGCTCTCAAATGTGTTTGTGGTGCTGGCGGCTTTTGGATCATTTGTAATGTAATTATCTGACAAATAACATGGCTTACTCTGGTCAGGAGGATTGTGCTTCAGTTTTGGTGAGTGAAATTCTACAGTTTTATTAATCTGTTACGTAACAATATTTAGTGGGTATCTCGATGCATGCTCAGCATTCAACCCTCGCTCCAGAAAATCAGGATTGCGATGGTTATAAAAAGCTAGAATGGAGGCTTCAAAATGCTGAGTTCAAAAGGCAATGGGTGACATCAGGGTGGCTCAATCAGTCTTTCATATATACAGTCAATGCTCAGAGGCCCCGCCCTACAATCCACAGGACCCAAAGGAACCACTGCCGACATCTTGGTGCCAGACAACACAGGACATCTCAAGTGGTCCATGCTCCATTCAGACCATTTTTGGCAGTATGAAGGGGATTTACACAACACTGAGCAGGTGGTTTTAATGCTATGGCTGAACAGTGTATAACACACACACTATAGCTCTTAAATGTCACAGCACAAGGCTCACCCCGGCTTGAAAAAAATTTTAACAGTGTGGTAGGTACAAAAAAAAAAAGCAGTGATATTAAGTTTTCAGACACAGCATGGCATCTCTCCAACACCATGGAAAAGGTATGTAACCATTCATATTGTAACAGGCACTAGTTCTCTAAGATGTCTCTTTATGACACAGAGTACATCTTCATTTCTCCTCCAAGGACACACAGTCCAAACAACCTATGTGATGTAATGCTGCGCTGTACATTTTGTGGTGCATCAAATAACATTACAACACAACACAGATACACATATCTCTATGTCATGGTTCAAGGTGAGTTCTCTTTTCACCTTAAACTCAAAATGTCACATTCAGAAGTAGATTCACAAAAGAGACCACTGGAGAGGTTGGTATTTGTACAACATGAGGAAAACTGTGCAGTTAAGAGTCTTTTCACAAAGCAACAACACCAGACCTGACTGCAGCAACACATATCTCAACATTGATTTTGCAGGCTACCACTGCACTTTACTTAGTTTTTTATATTTGCAGGCTGGGGTAGCATTGAACTTTCCAAATGTGAAGATTTCTCCTTATATTCAGACACACCTGTAGGTACAGTTTGATATAATTTTCCCTGGCAATAGCATCATCTAGTTGTGTAAACATTCATTATAAATAAAATTTATCTTAATGAAGTGCACTCTGATGAAAGTATCTCTGAAAGTAAGGCTTGTTGTATGGAACTCTCAAAACCATTTAGTTCACTGTAGGATTTAAGTACACCAATCTGCTTCAGCCTTCATGGACAAACACACTTGAGCATGCACCCATGTTGCTGATCTTTTTATTTTATTCACCCCATTACGTGATGAGTCCTGCAAGCATGTACATTATACAGTGTGTGCGTGTGTGTGTGTGTGTGGCTGTGTGTGAGTATTTAGCTAGCAGCCCTCTAAACTTCTTTGCTGTGATTAGCATGATTGGAGGGCGAGGGATGGATAGAAACACAGGAAGAGATGGTGCTGATGAGGATATTCACCCTGCTGTGTAGCCTGCCTGGCGCCTCTCCTCAGCAACAAGCAGGCATCTTTTGTCTCCACTGCTGCAGCTCTCATCAGCGATGGCTGTGTGAGAGTTGTGTGTGTTGAGAGAGAGAGAGAGAGAGCCTGCTGTACGCTCATTTAAGGAGCACTCGCCGAACAAAGTTGATTACACATTCATTAAAGCCCCAGCCTCTCGTTCACCCGCTCCACTTGACCTGTCCAAGTGAGAGGCGGATGAGGGAGCGTACTCTGCATTCAGGACACACTGTGGATTATTTCTGGCTCGATGCTTATGATTAGGGCACTGCAGTCAAATGAAAAATAAATAAATAAAATATGATGAGATGATAAGATGGGTTTTGGAGTGTAGGCTCACAGTGCTCACTCCTACATCCCTCTGTGGCTCAGACAGCTGATGCCACATTATAATGGATACTATGGATTTGTTATTTCATATTAGACCTGTGATTTGCCCCCATAATTGTGTTTGGCAGGCTTGCTTGGGATTTAAATTCAGTAGTATTTTTAAAGCTTGCACTGACTTATATCACATCATGGTTAGTTAAACCATGTCTGCATGGCTGAATCGGATCCTCTGCCCACAGCTTGGCTGACAGTTACCTGCATTAAATAACAAAACAAAGGATAGAAATATCTGATGATACTGCAGTGAACGGCAATATCAGATTCAGCTGAGACAATTCTGATTGAGGGAGGCGACAGCCTTAAAATGTTTTCATTGCTATTCTCATGAGAACCTTCAGTTATAGTCTGGAATGCCAAACACAAGCCTAAACCTGAATTTAACTTATCTTTGAGACTCCTCTTTAGAAGGCCATCTCTGTGTGAGAAAATCAAATTTTAACAGGAGCGTGTGGAGATTACCGCTTCACATTTCATTCCCTTTACAAAGGGAGTCAAAAGATTCATCTAAAAGGTCACAAGGTGGTTGTAGGAAATTAAAAAACCCCAAACATAATTCTGTTACACATAAAGGACACATTCTCTGCTCAGTACCTTTTCTCAGTGTAGTTTTACCTCTTCGGATAAAACAAAAGCGCCTCACAAATCACTCTTCAAATCAACAGCCCACAGCTCATAGACAAGGAGTCACAGGGGATCACTTTAAAGGTTATGAGCAACTGTTACTAATTGGTTCATTTTCCAATAGTGAGACCCAGCAGGAACACACATCAACTGAGGCCACTGCCTGTAACCACAGTGCAAGTGACTGCACAAAGTGGTGTACCTCTTTAGACTGTATATGAAAGATGGATGTTGGTTACAAAAACAAGACCCTTGGCTCCTTTACTCTATGACCTCAGTAAACACTTTCTTGATGTGCTCGTCACTGGTTTCAGCTCTTACTAAATACAGCATGATGTTACTTTTGTAAAATATAGTCATCATTAGTCTCCAGAAGGATGATAAAGCAAGGTGTGGTTTACTGTGTGACTACTGTACAGACAGAGTCCTTCTGTTTGAGTCAGATCTGCCCCTCCCTCATTATGTCCAGTTTTTAAAACACCAAGATGGCCACAGCAAAATGCTCAGCTTGAGGCTTCACAACGGGACTTCGCTATCCAATGGGCATCATCGTAATGGCATTGTCCATCTTAGAGTCTAAGTGTACCTTGCTGTGGCCATGGATGCAGGATGTGAGTGGAAAAAACCTCATAGCCAATTAATTTATTTTTACCTCCACGTGGGCTCCACAATTAGCTACAAAGGAGTGCGGTAGCATTTTTTGATTGATAAATGTTTGATCTGTTTGGCAGTTTAGGTTGAGGATTTACATGCAGTTTGTCCTTGGGATGTAACATGGTCACTGTAATTATCTCAGCTGTTAGTGTGTATCTTTACAAATAATGTTTAGGAGGCAAGCAAGAGGGCAATTATTGTGATTTGGTTAGCTTTTCCAGACCCAGCAATAGCGATACATATGAGGTGTGATTAAAATTATTCCAGGAAGAGGTCTATAAAAATCAAAATCCTTATCTGATTTAAAATTGGCCAGTTTCCTACTGAAGATAATTTTCTTATGGACCTCTTTAGATCACCCCATAGAAGTCCTATCCTGTCCCCTTGTACTTGTGCCTTTGAAATGTGTGCTGGATCTCCTTCAGTGTGTTAAAATAGCGTCAAAACTTAAGTTTTATTTTTGGGGATTGGACAAAGTTGCAGGAGGGCAAATCTGTTGTTCTCTCCATCTCAAATATGTTCTCCAGATACTTCAGGATGTTACACTAGAACCCCATTGACAGTCTTACCCTGGGCCACCATTTCACCTTGCATAGACCTGTGCATGTTGGAGAAAAAAAAAAGGCCAAGCATGCTCTTGGGTGTTGTTCTTCACCTTATGTGATGTCTCTGAGCTTGGTGCTTGCATCACCAGCGATGATCCTCTACATAAAATTCAGGTTAGAGTTGATGTTTACCGTCTGTGCAAGTTTGAGGTCTGAAGCACGCACAGTGCAAGTGGTCAGGACGGGGCTTCCAAGGTGTGATCTAAAAAACAGCAGCTACGCTAGAAGCCATCTGACCATGTCCAAGAAGATGATCTTTAACAGGAAATCAAATTTAAATGAACTGAGGTTTAGGATTTTTTGGGGCCATTCTGGAACTTTCTGTCACCCTTTAGAAATAACCATATAGCTACAGAAAGGGTAGCACAAGATGCACTCAACACTATACAATAAGTAGGGTACAAAGTGATTTATGGTGCATTGTAATGCAAAACATATTGCAAAATACAGACATTATTCAGTATATATATATATAAAATATGCTTTAGCAGGATCTGACAAATTAAACTTTTCTCATGATGCTGTAACCCACTGTAGAGCAAAAATCCCACAATAGAGACTGGTTCTTATGTAACTGTCCTTGAGACGGTCCTCATTTGTAAACACAATCTCACAATCTCAGTTGCACCCTTAAACACTTACTGTATGAGCTAATTTGCTTGCAGTATTACAGCCAAGGAACATTTTTCTATTCAACTCACTGACTCCAAATCATCCTACCAGGGCAGGAGGCATCAAGGGTGCAGGTCTTGTTTATAGTGTAATCAGGTTACTATGTTCAAATAACATCAACCACCATGCTCTCATTCTCTCCTAGCTCAGTCTATTTGAGGCCCTGCAGCTGAAATGTAATGACACTGATACTGCTAAATCAAACATAACCAATCCAGCAGATGCTCTTTTGAGTGACAGCACACCACTGCTAAAAAACATCCTGAAAAACATGTGTTTTCAATTAGTTTTGATGCATGCTCAATCATCCAGGTAAGGAATTCCCAGAAAGTTGATTCAGGAGTATCGGAACAGCCGAGATGCATTTTCTCAAAACACCGCATCTCTGTGGCTTTCAAGCCCCAAAACATACTACGCCAAAAATTTGTCCACCCCAAGGATCGGGTACCCTGACACAAACAGAGTAATATTGTGTACGTGGTTAAGTGCCAAGAGGCTTGCCATGAATTATACATCAGGAAAACCAAACCACCTCTGGCTAAGCGGATGGCACAACACAGAAGAGCTACCTCGTCAGGCCAAGACTCTGCAGTGTATTTATACTTACAGGCCAGTGGGCACTCTTTCAATGATGAGGATGTGCACATCCTGGACAGGGAGGAGTGCTGGTTTGAGAGCGGAGTCAAGGAGGCCATTTACGTGAAAAGGGAATAACCATCTCTGAACCGAGGAGGGGGCCTTAGAGTACATCTGAGATT
>VUQI01039001.1:0-19489 GCA_015106735.1 Paratilapia polleni | reverse complement strand
CAGCTGTGAATAATTTTTTCTCTAATGGTTAAAATTTTATTTGTAAAGAAATTCATGAAGTCATTACTAGTCAGAGTTAAAGGAATGTTTGGCTCAACAGAGCTCTGATTCTTTGTCAGCCTGGCTACAGTGCTGAAAAGAAACCTGGGGTTGTTCTTGTTTTCCTCAATTAGTGAGGAATAGTAAGATGTCCTAGCTTTGCGAAGGCCTTTCTTATACAGCAACAAACTATTTTTCCAGGCCAGACGAGCGCCTTCTAAATGAGTGCAACGCCATTTCTTCTTCAGCTTACGAGTTATCTGCTTCAAGGCACGCACTTCTGAATTATACCACGGGGTCAAGCTCTTTTGATTTGAAGCTCTCTTTTTCAGAGGAGCCACAGTATCCAGCATCATACGCAGAACTGATGTAAGACTATCAACAAAATGATCGACCTCTGTGGGAGATAAGTTTAGGTAGCTGCTCTACATTGTGTTAGCACATCGCATTGAAGACGATAAAAGTGGAGGAATTACATCCTTAAACTTAGTTACAGCACTTTCAGAAAGACATCTACTGTAATAAAATTTATTCCCCACTGCTGTGTAATCCATTATTGTAAATTCAAAAGTCACTAAGAAATGATCAGATAAAAGAGGGTAAAGGCATGGTACACCCTGGATAGGTCACAGTCTAACACAGAGAGATAAACAACCATTCACACTTATGGCCTATTTAGAATTGACATTTAACCTGACCCATGCATGTCTTTGGACTGTGGGAGGAAACAAACACAGGCAGAACATGCAAACTCCACACAGAAAGGCCCCAGCCGGCCGGTGGATTTGAACCCATGACCTTCAAGAAGCCATTGTTAAGGAAAAGAAACATGGAGAAAAGGCTGAGGTATGCCAAATTACACAAGAACTGAACTGAAAACAGCAGTGGTAACCACTGCAGAGATGACCATGTTAGAGACATCTGTTCTTCACTGTCATCATACGGAACCAAGAGTAGAAAAATCTGTCTCAAGCGGAGCGTTTAGTAGTTGAGGCCTGAGCTTTATTGCTCACAGGGATTTTTTTTTGCGCATACACTGACCTCCTTATTTGAAAGTGTGGTCATGTTTAACATGAGCATCCACCATATATTTGAAAACAAGAAAAAGCACAGTAGGTTCACTGTACAGAAAGGAGTTTTCAAAATGTTATGAGAATGTTGTTGTGGTGCACGAAAGAAAGGAGGCCAGCATGGCCATGCACTTGAAAAGGTGCCAGCTGTCATGAGTCAGTAACTGTCATGAGTCAGGATTCTGTGTGATGTTGTGCGATTTTATATCAGGGCCAGAGGTATTCCCAATTTTGGGACCACTTCCAGGTGCACATTTGCAGTGTCACTCCAGACCTCAAACTTGAGCAGAAACCAAACATCGGATTCTCTTTGAAACGTGACATTTGCAACACAGGCCTTTGCTCCACAAAGTCCACGGCAGTGAAGCAGTGAACTGGGCAATAATATTTTCAGTGGCATTCCCAGACAGAACATCACTGGAGGATGACCCACGATCAACCCCCGAAAATGTTAAAGAAATTAAGAGGATTGTGTGTTTCTATCATCAGACAGTCATCAGGAAAACTTCAGCAGGAAGAGTTCAGGAAATCAGATTTGAAATCAGCTTTGAACGTGAATCGTGTTGCTGCCAAGTTTGAGCCCAAGCTCTTGAATCCCTAGAAGAAGCATTACCGTGTCACAGTTTGTGATGATCAACAAAAAAATCCCGGATGACCCGATCTTCAGCTCCAGAATTATCAGTGGCATGTGGCTGGATGTGCAGCTATGATCCTAAAACCAGACATCAGTCTTCCCAGTGGAAGAGCCCACTGTCTCCAAGACTGAAGAAGGTGCATCAGGTCAGCAGCAAAACCAAGACCATGCTTATCATTTTCTTTGACACTCACGGGGTTGTGAACCACAAATTCATATCAGAGGGTCAACAAGCAGCTCTGCTTTAAAGTCCCTGCAGCTTCTTCCACTCCCAAAAAAATGAAACTGAAGTTCAAGGGTCACTGTGTTGACACAGTGGGGAAAATTAGGCGTGCAGGTGGAGGTGGAGCTTGACGCACTGACATGATGAGGCTGCCAGAAAGCGTTCCAAGAAGTTGTTGCTTTTCATAGGTGCAGTTTCATAACTTTTTGATTACACCTCATATGCTAACCTCTAAGCTCACAAATCAAGATGATGTACAGCCAAAATACCAGCCAAAAAGCATGGACACACGATTTTTGACTGGTACTATACCTCCTCCAATGAAATACACATACAGAACTGTAAAAAACAGCCTTAGATTGTAGTAGTTGGAGCACAGAGTGGATGGAGTTAGAGTTGCCATTCTTTCAAAGAACATTTGGACGCCATCCTTTTCTCCAAGCTAATTATATGTAGCACAAGATAGGTAATGGCCTAATTCCTCACATGGAACCTCCACGTACCAAGTGATGGAAACGTTGTTTTAACAGAGGGTCCCCACTAAACATATACTTAAAATGTTTGCTGCGCCCATACGAGAGGACAGAGTAGAGACTCGGACGTGCCGCTGTAGATGTGATTCACTGCAAGAGAACACTGCATATTTAGTGACTGGTTCACTGAACGTACAACACAGTGAAAGTGAGCCTGAGTGACTCAAACTGCCTGAATCAAGTCCAGCAATTTCAACAGTAATGCTGAACTATAGATCAGTTAAAAGAATTAAAAATCAATATAGGATGTTCACTGGGGGTACTTTTACCTGCCTTTAACAAACGTGAGTCCAGTGTTTGTGAAGCGCTGCAGCTAGCTCCTACATGTCAGTGCTAAGCTGTGGTAACATTTATGGATGTCAGTGAAACTGAGACAAAACGATGATATAAGTTTCCATGCTGCCAAAGTTTCTTCACGCAAGCATTTTTTTCTGTGCTTGCAAATATTTTGTTGTTAATATTTGTTAAAATCACAGACATTTCCTGTTCCAAAATACTGAACATGCTTCTTTTTATTTTTTTCAGATGGATAAAAGAAATGTTAATGTGAGATTTCACCATACAGCTACTGTAGCTAGTAGTATAGTCACATGATTTTCTTCTTTACTTTGTGGGGAAAAGTGCTGGCAGAAGGGAAATTGTTGGATTTCTTTCAAGAATACTCCATAATATTACTCCAAGGTATTTGCATTACTATTTAAAGTACCCCACAAATATTCAGAATTTGGACCTTGTGAATAATTTTAATAATTTTCATATAGAAAAGTATTTCCATTTAGATATCACACTGTGTTTACTGGTCAGTTGGTCTAGATAAGGTTTAAGGAAACAGGCGCTAACTGTACAGTTTAGCATGTCATGGTGTTATATAACAATAATGAGCTTCCTTCAAATTCATTTTTGTAAGCAGGTCAAGTAAAATCAACCACATGGGGAGACTATCTGCGGGATTTTGCAAATGGAAAACTGACATGTGAGTACATATCCTTGTTATCGTCCTCGTGAGGTGCCTGCTGTCAGTTATCCCATACATAAGAGAACATGGATTTTGTATTGCTCTGAAATAATATATGCAGAAAAAAAGTGTGTGGAGCCTCACAAAAATCTGGTATTCAAGTGAGGGGAGAGGAAGCCTCACTGTCCCTGAGCCTTCGCCTCTGTCTATGTCACGAAGATTTACAATAAAGCTCAAAAAGACTCAGTATGTGGGCTGCTGCATCAACATAATCTGAATTTTACTGTAGCAGCTGTGCAGCACATACAGCCTGAGGCTGTACGGAAACAGAAAGAAATCTTAGGACAGGATTCCCTTCCCAGACTTACAGAATGAGTGGTGTGTAAAGCCATAACTATGGTGTGCCTCATAAAAAATCTGTTGCAATGTTGGAACTCTTACAATAGCCCTGTGTGGGACCCAGAATTCATGACTACTGTCTGTTTTTCTGAAATTGGTGAGTAAATCCTCTTTTATCTTTTAAAGTTCAGAGATGCCACCTTTGCATTTAATCATGTTTTCTAAATCATTTTGGTACCTGATGCTGCAGCTTTTGCTGCAACTCAAAAGGCTTCATTCCAGAAATCATATATGAGACACCAGAAATCATTTTCGAATTTTTGAATAATTTCCATTTAAATCTGTGGATTTGAAAAGCTATAAAAAAATTTTAAAAAAAAAGTTATTTCTGAAGAGAACTCACTCTCTCTTCCTCCTCTCTGAGGTCAGGCATGGTGCTGACACACAGTGTCACAGCAGTGATGGCAACAAATAAGACTGAGAGACAGGCGAAGATCTTCCCCGGCAGGCCCGAGTGGGGGTTCTCCACCATGTCCCTCAGCCTCCGCATGCAGCCTCCCGAAAAGGTCTCTTCAGGTCCTCCCGGAGGTTGCTGGCTCTCCTCGCAGGACTGTGGCGAGCTGAGCTCGACCTCCTCCTCCTCCAGCGACTGCTGCTCCTTGTACTCCTCCTGCCTTAACCGCAGCTTCCTGAGGCAGCACCAGTCCAGGTTGTTCTCCTCCACCCCCCAGTACAGCAGCTCCTCCTGGAAGGATAACGCGCACATCTCCCTGAGGAGCCTCAGCTTCCCAGCTGCTAAGAAAGTCACAATGATGCGGAAAGCAGATGGGTTTCGATCGAAAAAATACTCATTGCAGCTGCCGTCGTAATCATCGCACACGTCCATAATCTCGGCCTCGTTGCTACAAGTGCGTAGCTTGCCCAGTCGTGTCAGAGGGAACTCATCCAGCGTGGACCAGGGGATGTGGTACTTAATGCCCCCCACATTGATGATGGCTGCCCCGTCGGCCAGGCCAATCTCATCTCCATCCTGCTGGCGGGACTGAGGCTGGAGCAGGAGCTGGGCACGCTTGTAGAACAAACCCTTCTTTGATGTGACCTCTTGTGGGTTCTCCAAGCGGTTGAAGTGGAATGTGGTGAACTGGTGATCAGTGCTGCCTGCCAGGAAGGCCACCTCCTGGTACATCCCTGCAACTCTGCTGGGGGACCCTGTCCTGCACAATGCAATAGGAGGGGGTTTCACAGGGTATGTGACGTAACTTGGAGCTCGTCACCCATTCAGCAGCACAGCACGTCTCTGTATGACAGAAAAGACAAATGTTCCAGTTACATTATGCACTTCATGATGGGCATTGCAGAGCAGTTAGCCAGGACTGTGGAGATGAGACAGCAGGAGGCTTTTAAACTTTGATTCCATTCTTCACACTTTCGTCACTTTTTTGCATAAATCACTAAATGAATCAGTTCATTTGAATGTAATAGCTTCAGTTAGTAGATTTACTCACAAAGGTGAATGAGGAGCTGTAAAATCAAAAATGGAGGAAGCTAATGAAGCTTATTGAGTGTTTATTAGGTGCTCAAAGAGTACTCTGTCTTGAATGTGTGATGCACAATAGTGAGAATAAAGTGAATTCACTAGCACCAAGCACAAAGAAGGATTACAGAGAGTGCGTGTCTGCAATAAGCTTCCTAGATACAGCAGCTCACCTGCTACTTGTCAGTATAGTCACAGTGGACACATTTCCTCCACTTGAACATTAATAGCGATAAAGTTCCAGTGGAGGAAATGCACGTGCATGCATGAATGTAGGGGAACATTTTGTTTTGTTGCTGTTACAAGAGTGAGCCAGGGACCAAATGAAGTTCCAGGGAGATTGCTTTACCACGCCAACAGACTGCTGCTTCAACCTAAAACCAGGTAAGTGGCAGAGGATAAAGAGATTGTCTTCCTTGTCTGTCTATTTTCTATTGTCCTGCACAAAAATGACATAAAAGATCCCCCACTTTTAGAAACATCAGCAAACTAATTTACCAGTTTGTGGATCTTTTTTTTTTTTTTTTTTTTGAGCCTGGATTGGCCAAGACAGACAGCATTAACTGAGCATGTTTTTCAAGAGGAGCTCCCAGTGAAAACCCATGCAATCGTAAGTGTTGTCAGTGCTAAAATCATGACTTTTTACTGCCTTTCTTTTTATATTGAAGAGAGAACACAGAAGTCAAACGGGTTTTAACAAAGAAAAGACCCCAGTCAAATCACTTAGATTTTTTTTTAGATAGTTATGTAAAATGCATGATCTGGAGTCAAATAGCAGTGCGAGCTCAAAGAAAAGCAACTTGATGTCATGCTGTGGTTTGAAACCAAAGCACAGAAATTAATAATGTTGTTTTTCTATTTACTGCATCAGCAGGCTGTGAAACTAAGTTCTGTTTATCATACTGTAGGAAATGTACAACATCACATGGACCTAATCACAGCACACTAAGGGGAATACGAACAAAGGAGAGCATCAGCTGCTACGCATATACAACACGTGATGTTAACATACTGTGTTCAATGTTTTATCTTTGCGGCAATGATTTATTCATTTTTCACTGCGTATGGATACACAACATTTCATTCCAAACATACTTTGTGCCTCAATTAACAATAGCCTATGTTCTAAAGATAAAAACAACTACTGTAAGCATTGCAGACTGTTTGCTGAGGCTGTCCACTATCGTTAAGGTAAAGTTAAGACAGCTCCCATAGACAAGTCATAGAGGCATGGTTGTTTCAATCAGGACCACTGTAGTCAAAAGAAGGATGTTATTTCCATCTGCATATTGGGTGGTATGGCTCCGTTCTCGGACTTCCCCGCCCTTCCATGTATGTATATGGGTCTTGCTGAGGGTGGAAAGAGCATCAGCAAGACCCAGAAAAGAAATCACTGACAACAGATGTGACAATGATAACTTCAGAAACAGCATGAAAGGATGAGCAGGGGTGGAGGTGGGTTGCAAAGGGGCTAACAGATGTCCAGCGGTCCTTATGTGACTTTTGTGTAAAAGGGTATCAGCTGAGCCATCAGCCAATGTGGGCTGGCATTGAGCTCAGCTGATTTCCCTCAGATGCATTTAATGGCAGTGCCATGTTATTGATAATCATATTATACACTGATAATTTGTTTCTCCAATGTATAAGTTTAGATGAAGCATTACCTTTTCACTTGTAAAGCCTTTTTTTTAATTTTTTTATTTTAAAGACAATTTACCCACAAATCAGTGACGATAAAGCAAAAAAGTCTTGCTTTTACATATTTTTGATGGAGCTTTGGAGTGATGCCTGAATCCCTGCTGTTGTTGCTGAATCAGACTTGCGTCATCACTTGCTGATCACACAGAGAAATGTGTTAGTTTGCGTGCACATCTTTTCTCAACTTTTCTGAAAATATTTGCTTCTAATTACATATCTGAGAAGTCATGTTCAGTTTAAAAAGCCCTTGCTTTATTTAACATGGTTATCTGGGATACACAATCCAGATAAGTATAGCAAAGGCCTACGATCCTTTGCTCACTGAGGATGACTAACTGGACCCGAGGCAGTGGAGCTGATGTAGAGAGACTCGGAATATCATGACAACAAATTAAGAGTGTGACCCCTCCAGCTATCATCAGAGTTCCCTCCACTGTTTGTGAGGCTAATCATTCTGAAACAGGTCGTTTTCTCCCAGGGAGGGGTTCAGGGAGTGTCACCTCTACAGCGACTCAAAAAAGTGGTTCTGACAGGAGCAGTTTATTGAGCATGACACTGCACCCCGGGGTGGCTACAGAAGCACAGAGAGAATAAATCGCAGCTATATAGGATGGCAAACCACGAAGGAACAACATGTCAAATAAGGCTTATTTACACATGGAAATCTTACATTTCTGACCAAATCAATGCAAGATTAAAGCATTCACAGCAGGAGTTTGGCCAGAAGGCTGGGTTTAGTTATGTTTAGTCCTCATTAAAGAAGTATTTTGATGTTTACTTTTTTGCTGAGTCTGATCAGTCCCCTCCCCCATTATATAAAAATTCAAAGATGTAGTATTTTGCTCAAAACTGTCAGTAATTGCTTAGAATGGAAACAAACATTCCTGTTTAAAACCAGCTAATTATGCAAGTGCTAATCAATCCATCATAAGCCACACCATCACCCACTAAATTAACCTTACTGACCCCAGACCCCCTTCAACCCTAACTTTGGACCCCTCCACCCTCTATACATGTGGTGTTTACACCATTAAAGTTATGTCTAGCTCCCTATTACATAAGGGCTTTAAAATAACTTCCCAGAGGTGATTCCAAATGGCTACAGAGTGGCAAGAGAACTGGTTCAAGAAGGACTTTGGTTACACCACAAACAACAACCAGCTGATCTGAGCAGAGTCAGGCAGAGCATAAATGAGTAATCCACACCTTGTTTTGACAGTAAACAATAAATGTTGTTTATTTTTAAATGACATTGTCATATTATCTTAGTAAGGACTCATAAACAACTAAACATAACAAATGTTTGGGAAATCTGTTTATGTTTCATGTGCCTGAAAGAAAAAAATATCGGCCGATATATCAGATTTTTAAATCACCAAATATCGGTATTGGTATCAGTGTTATAAATCCTGTATTGTTGGGTACTAGTCTACAAGTACATCCAGATTCCTTCTAAGATCATTTAGCACTACTTTTACCAGTGTTGTTTCTGTACAGAGAACAGATTCAGATTTCTCAAAGAAACACTACACATTTCACATTCAACTTTCCTGTGACTTATGAGACAGGCTTTAAATTACTCAAGACCAGAGGGTCCACATTGCTATTCTTTTGAAGGGGTTTGACAATTGCAGATTCAAAGAGCTGCAGGCAAAGCAGCTACCTGTGAGCGGAGACTGATTTTTCAATTTTTAGTACATCATCCTCAAGACAGCCAAATACTTGGGTTGGGGTCAAGATCACAAGTTTTAAAATTGCTCACCGCTCACATTTCCAAGCAGAGCTTTGACAACAGTTGAAATGATATTTCACCTCTAAGGAGAAGGGCAGAGCGTCTTCTCAAAGCCTGTACACAAAATACATTTTTGTTCAAATACCCCGATCTGATGTTATTTATGATATCTCCGAAAAAGACTGCAGAATCCTCACATCTTGAAGTGAGGTTAAGTAGGTTCAGCTTTAGGATAAGAAGGCAGCTGATAGTAGAGAAAAGTGTGTGGGTTGTTCTTGTGATCAGCTATTAGTGTAGAAAAGCAAGCTTGCAGGGTTCATTGCTAAGCATACTTATTTGTTCTTTTAGAATGACCCTGTGCACATCCAGTTTAGTTTTTCGCTAAAGTTTTTCTCTCTTCATACCGCCTTTGTTTGAAGACTGAAAAGGTGTGAGTAGTCCTGCCAATAAAAGCCAACAAGAGAGGAAATCTTCAATCAAGCCAAGTCAGTTGAGTGGGTTTCTTAGTTTTCGATGTTTGAGAAACAATTACAGGAGGAAGTACAGAAAATGAACTGAATCTTCCATCTAAATGACCTGCTGGCTCACATGTTTTTGAGCTGTTTTGACAAAAGTAATGTAATATATGGAGTTATTCATTCTTTTTCTAAAAAAAAAAAAAAAGATTACTATTGATTAAAACCGATCCAGTGTAGTGACTCCTAACCTTTTTGGTTTGTGAAATGAAGCAGTGTCTACTGTGGATGTCAGAAAGGTTCAGTAAATGCTAGCACTGCTGGTTGGTCCACCACTTTGGTCCAGAGTGGAATAAATAAAAATGTTTTCCTTGAATGCTGTGAAGTTTCGTTCAGACATTCATGCTCCACGAAGGATGAACACTGACAGCTCCAGTGACACTCCTCCAGCGCCAGCAGGAGGTTCATATTACACAGAAGGACTTAATTACAGATGTTCAAGTTTCCCCCAGGATTAATTTTTATGACTTTGGTAACATCCTAACTTTAGTATTTGGCACCATCATTAAAAGTTTTCTCTTATCCAGCCAAGTAATATCAGTATGTTTGGTACACATATTCTCTGTGCCCAGAAAGTGTTTCCAAACAACTTTAGTCGTGTCTTATTTTTTATTGTAGTGTAACTATGGGGTTGACATTTGGCTTTTTTTTTTTTTAACTGAACTATATCGATAACTATTGAATGGATTGCTATGAAATTTTATTTAACAAATCTAGTGGAGGCCATGGCTGTTACACACAGCATTTTGCCCAGTACTTCGATTTATGACTAGATATCTACAAAACTAATGACGTTCCAGTCACCCTCAGCTGCCCTTTCTGTGTGGTGCTTAAACACAGCAGCAACATTACTACAGACATGTTGGCATGATGGCATTTAGCTGAACTACAGCTTGACAGAGCTGCTAGCATGGCTTACACTCTCAGGATGTGTATGAAATCAGTCACTCACTATATTCAATTCAATTCAATTTTATTTATATAGCGCCAAATCACAACAACAGTCTCCTCAAGGCGACAGTCAGACGACCCCCTATGAGCAAGCACTTGGCAACAGTGGTTCAGGGTCACCTGATCCAGTCCTAACTATAAACTCTATCAAAAAGGAAAGTTTTAGGCCTAATCTTAAAAGTAGAGAGGGTGTCTGTCTCCCGAATCCAAACTGGGAGCTGGTTCCATAGAAGAGGGGCCTGAAAGCTGTGTAAAACAACACACAACAGATTCCACCATTTCATGATTTATTTAACAGAAAAAAGTCAAAATGAAGAAGCACTGTGTGAAAAACTAAGTACACCCCATGCAGATCCACCTTTAGCCGCAGTAACCTGAAGTAATTGTTTTCTATATGACTTTATCGGTCACTCACATTGCTGTGGAGGATTTTGGGCCCCCTCTTCCTTACAGACTTGCTTCAGTTCATTGAACTTTACAGGTATTTTTTTATGCACAGCTCTGGACACCTTGATTCTTTTCTTTTTCAGCCATTCTGTTGTAAATTTGCTGCTGTGCTTCAGATCATTGTCCTGTTAAATGACCCAATTTCTGCCAGATGGCCTTACATTTGACTCTAAAGAGGAGTTCATGGTCAACTCAACAACTGCAAGTTGTCCAGGTCCTGTGGCTGCAAAACAGCTCCAAATCATCACCCCTCCATCACCGTCCCTGACAATTGGCGTGAGGTGTTTGTGCTGGTATGCTGTGTTTGGTTATTGCCAAACATGTTTTTTTGGGGGGGGTTTTTACCAAACATGGTGCTGTGCATTATGGCCAGACATTTCTACTTTAGTCTCGTCTGTCCAAAGGACATTGTTCCAGGGGTTTTGTGGTTTGTTCAGATGCAACTTTGCAAACCTAAGCTGTGCTGCCATGTTCTTGTTTGAGAGAAGAGGCTTTCTCCTGGCAGCTCTTCCAAACAAGCCATACTTGTTCAGTCTTTTTCTAATTGTACTGTCATGAACTTTAACATTTAACATGCTAACTGAGGCCTGTAGAGTCTGAGATGTAGCTCTTGGGTTTTTTGCAGTTTCTCTGAGCATTGCACGGTCTGACCTTGTAGCAAATTTGCTGGGACGTCCACTCCTGGGAAGATTGGCAACTGTCTTGAATGTTTTCCACTTGTAAATAATCTTTCTCACTGTAGAATGATGGACTTCAAATTGTTTGGAAATGGCCTTATAGCCCTTCCCAGACTGATGGGCAGCAACAAATGCTTCTCTAAGATTATTACTGATGTCTTTCCTCCTTGCCATTGTGTTAACACACACCTGAATGCTCCAGACCAGCACACTGCTAAAACTTCTGCTTTAATAGAGGTGCTCACACTTGTAATTAGTAATTAATAAAGTGCATTTGATTAGCCACACCTGGCTGTTACTTACCCTTTTAATTCCTATCAAAGCAGTAAGGTTGTACTTAGATTTTCACATACTGCTTCTGTGTTTTGGCTTAGTTTTTTACATTTTACCTCATTTTAAGACCTGCTAAGGTCAAGGTGATAGTAGTAGTAAACGGCATCTATAGTGTTGAGACCTCGGTGACCTCATAGCTGGTTGCTGCCATGCTCACAATGCCACAATAAAAGTAGTGTACAACAAATGGTCATTACATTAGCGTTGTATACCGTCCTACACCGAAAAATCACAGCTGGATATGACAAACCAGAAGAGCACATCACAACATAAACATCTACCAAGTATTTGTGTTTACTAATTTGAGAAAATACATTTGTATAATATGTATTTATTGCATGTCGATATTTACTTACTTGGCCATTCAAAATGGATGTAGCATAACATGGACATTAAGCTTTGAGCGCAGCATTTGGCCTCTACCATCTTAGCTTTTTGAAAACAGATGTCATGAGCAGGTAGATCTGACTGTGAAACCAAGTGAGACACTGCATACTCACACGGTAGCGACAGGTAGGTCCAACCTTAAGCAAATCCTTTTTCATCATCCTTTTGAAAACTAATGGGGATATAATTTATAAAATTCACATCATGTTGTACTCAATAAGACATGAAACTATTGATTTAGGACCATGAACTCATCAGGAGAGTGTTTAGTTAGGGGATGGATCAAGAGAGCCAAAAGGGGCCTTTTACCATCAACTTGTATGAAGTTTTTTGTTTGTTTTTTTATTTATTTATTTATTTTGCATCCAGAGGAGTCGCCCCCTGCCAGCCATTAGAAAAAAATTCAAAGTTTAAATTAATGAATAACTCTGGACACAGCCTTAGTCTAGCTGTGTCTTGGATTTTTATTTTTTTAACTTACAGGCTTTAGCAGATTAAACCATCCAGTATTTCTCAAAACACGTCCAGACTTAAGCAGAGCATTTCTAGCTTAATAAAATAGGACATCCAACATCCCCATTAGGCTGTGTGAGTACAGCTTAAGTTACAGTGGTGGCCTTTCATTTTTAATAACGAAGGTTTTTCCCATACCAGGTGACCCACAACCCCTGATTGTATTTCAAATATTGGATCTGTGCAATCAAAAAAAAGATGCACTTTTCTCTGTTTCCCTTTTCAGAAATAATAAGAAGACAGAGAACTTCTGAATTCTGATGCAAATACAATTTACATGACTCTTTTGCATATATCTGCAACCCCTGACATCACTGATACATCTGCCTTCCCACATCCACTCAGCCTTCATCTTTGTTAAAGGCCTGAAGCAGGCGTCTATTTTGGTTACAGACATTTTGAATGACACTGAACTTTCACCTGACCGGCTGCTAAATGTCACTGATAGTTATACTCTGACTGACTTTTTAGTTACTGAAAGCTTTGCTCAAAAATATGAGCACCGTGAAGTTTCTTGCCTGCAGAATAGGCGGAGCAATCAGAGAAAATTATTTCATAATCTAGAATGACGCAAAATGTCTCTCTTGAACGGCAATAATCATGGAAAGAGTGCTTCTCACAGCATAATCACATATGTACGACTCTGAGGGGAAGAAGCAGAGAGTACCTGTTAGATTATGAGTCATGGAAAACTGATGGCTTTGTCCAGACGGGTTTTGTCTCACTTAAGAGATCCTTTGTTATGGATTCAATACCTAATGTTTATAATTGAAACTGGCAAAACAGCATGGGATGCTTTCTACGATGTGAATTATAAATGGGCTAAATGGGTTGGCTTTCTGTAACCCAAAGCCTATTATTTACATACACTGCTTTGAAAGCTTAAAATATGTACTTGCGTGGCTGCTCATTTTGAATCAGAATATTTTGGATACTGCTTTTGCAGAATAGATAGGGAAAGAGATGCAAAGGCAGAAATGGGCCTTGCAGCACTGACCCACCCACACTCCACTCACAGTAAGTTTAATCAAAAAAAAAAAAAGAAAAGAAAAATACTGGAGCTACAACTACCGATTATTGTCTCTAAATTTTATATCTCTTATGCTTTTCTTTATTGTCTGTCCTATACTGTTACAGTGGTGGATGCTCATATTAAACATGGCCAAAGGTTCAAATAATGAGGTCAACGTATGTACAAGAAACCACTGTGAGCCAAAAATCTCAGGCTTCAGACCTCTCTAAACACTCTGTTTCAGGCAGTTTTTTCTACTCTTGGATCCTGTATGATGTCACTGAAAGCAGTATCCCTAATATGGTATACAGCCCCACCTACCTGCTGTTCAAGTCTTTTGTTTGCAAGGGGTAGCCAATCAGAAGAAAGCTGGTTTAAAGGGAGCTAAAATGGTTCAGAAGAACCCAGGGGCAGCATCAAGGCTCATTATAGCATAATAAAAGGGTTCGATTTAAACTGCAAATAATACAAAGCTACTCTACTAAAGATCAAGAACAAATGTATGGAGCTGGTCCACTTTAACGATTAATCTGACTATTGTTTTCTCAATTAACTGTGTGGTTTATTGAAGCTCAGAACAGTGACAAATGCCCATCACAGTTTCCTAGAGCACGAGATGAATTCTTTCATTAAATGTTTTATTGTGTGTAAAACCCCAAAGAAATTTCTTTATTGCACGACAAGAAAAAGCTACTCAGCTTTAAGAAAATGAAACAAGCAAACTGAGGCCATTTTTTTCTTTAAATGTTTGAAGCACTTAATTTATTATTACTGACTTGTTTGTGTTGAATTTTCAAAATTAACAAGTCATGGACACACGCAAATGCAAAGGCTAACCCTGTGAATTCTAAGTCTTCGGTGATGATGAGGAGTAATGCTAACCCTCTGTGTCAAAAAGGACTTTTGGGAAAAAATGCAAATGACACAAACTTCCTCTATTTCACTGTAATATCCCTTTGGTTCTTTTACAGGGAATAATAAAGTGGCCACAGAAGATAATAGTTTTAATTAATGCATTCATAATCTCCTCATAGTATTTTTTTATCCATTGCATTATCATTCCTGTAATGTTCCTGCAAGGACTTCTGCAAGTGTCATTAAGGTGCTAAGTGGTATCACCTCCTATTATGTTATTACACTCTTCCATAAAGGAGTACTACAGGCTGCTTGCTTTCATTTAGAGATGTTTCCATGCATATTAATTCATCACCTTGTAATTATTTTGGACCCCCTGATTGCCAAGACTTGGGAGAACAATTTTCAGAAGCCAAAAACTGGATATTCTGCAAGCAGTTAGGGGTTAGATACTTACACCTCAGCCCCTTAAGAAAAAAAAAAAAGCTCCACTGAATGCATACCCAATTCTTTAGACTCACCAGCACACAATGAGGTTGGCCTAGCTGCTTGCTACACCCCATCAGCCCCCCACAGGCGCCCATTCTTCAGCTCAAATTATGTGCAATTGATGAACCACCTGCATAGCCAAATTTGAAGGTGTTCTTTTATGGAGCAATTTTGTTGTAAAGAATTACAGACAAGTCCACAGAGTGGCTGACAGGTCATTTTCGAGACAAACACCAAACAAGTGTGGGCTCCATTTAGTTTCACGGAGTGAGTTCTAAGGCTACAGGGCCAGCCGGTGAAATGAAGTGCGATGCAGTGAACTATTCTCCTATCCAGAAAACAGTGTGTTCAGTTTCTCTTTTAATGCAACTCTTTCATTGTGTTCTGTTTTCTGCATTTTGTGCCGTAACATGTTAACCATACCGTAGTTTATATCAGTCCTGTGTGCTGTGGATTTGACATTCAGGTTTATTCTACGTGTTCTCTATCAGGAAACATCTAATAGCAACACAGCAGGCATAAAACTGTCTCTCTAATGTTGCAAATAAATAGTGCAAAGCACTTGTTTTGTGAGCATGCTGTAAAAGTCAGTGCTTTTTCTCAGTGTCTTAAATGATGTCTTTTGCTTATGCTTTATTTATAATGACAGCAGTTTTCATGAGCCTCTTTTTCAGGAAAAAAGTTGTTCACTTTCATGCAAGCCCTTCCAAAACAAAATTCCAACACCCATGCTCTCAAACTCTACATCATTACCGCTTTTATAGAAGTTCCGTAAGTTCCATGACCATCTCTAATTGAAAATTAAACCTGCGCTTTGAGCCCGACACTGAGTGTCAATCAGCTGATTCATAGGACTGGATTTCCAGAAGCAGGAGACAGGGAGGGGGAGATAATGGGCTGCATAAATTGCTGCAAGGGAGAGGATCTATTTGATGGTGAGCCTGTTAGGACAGAGACGGAGTTTAGGGAACACAGAGGGAAAAAAAAAAGAAGACGAACAAGCCGCCTACTACACACAAGGAATATTCTCATTATGTTCCTTTGCAAAGAACAGAAGCAGAGAAGCAGCTTTCTGCCTTATGTCCCTGTGTCCCAAGAATCTGCAGGCTTCTCTGCTCCTTTGTTAGCTCACCTTCAGCTACAGAGGAGGAAGAGGACTAATGAGGGAAATAAGTTGGTGAAATTGTTTGCTTGCAGGGCGAACTTGATGAACCAACGTGGTATTAACGGACGGCCATATTCACCACAACACAGGAAGGGTGGGGTGTGCTTTGAACACGAATTTACATTGCAGGAGAAAGAAACATTTGCATCCCTTTGTGCACATCAACAGGTTAATGATCCCAGCAGGAGCAGGCACTGACATGTTTATATAGACAATCCATACAAGAAAGGAAGAGTGGAGGGGGAACAACAAAAAAAAGCTTCTCTTCTACTCAAGGTGTAGCTCCATTGCTCAAATATTGGAAGGAAAATCTAATTCACTAACGTTTGAACAAGGAAGGGAGGAGGTGCACATTAACACTGCTCAGATTTAAAGTAGAAGGCTGCTGGGAAGAGGCTCCATAAACAGCAATGTGATGATTTAATATGCATGAAAACATCTCTAAATGAAAGAAAGCAGACTGTAGTATTCTTGTAATGCTCCCTATAGAAATAGTGTAATAGCATAACAGGAGGAAATGCAACTAAGCACCTTAAGGACACTTCTGGAGGTCCCTGCAGGAACACTACAGGACTGATAATGCAATGGATAAAAAATATCAGGGGGGCATTATGAATGCATTAATTTAAACTATTATCCTCTGTAGCCACTTTACTACTCCCTATAGGAGAACCAGTGGGACATTACAGTGAAATGGGGGAAGTTTGTCACATTTACGACTTTAAAAGAGGGCAAATCCCCTGCTCTTCTCTTATAAAAGACTTCAACAATCAGTATTTGATTGTTTTCATGTTTAAGGTGCTAAACGCATTTGACAACTGTGTCTCTATTAAAGCAAACAAACAACCCGTAATGTTTAGTAGTTGTCAGACTTACCCGGTGTGTTGCTGGGCTTGTGTCCATCTGTTTCAGCCCGCTCGCACGAACGCGCCCCTCAATGTGCGGCATGCCTTTAAGTTTTCCACGCAGATGGTCTGGGACATTGTAGTAAGAATTAAACACTGAGCTCACACAGCCCGCACCGGAGTTTCAAGGCGTCTCAAAGTCACCGTTTAAATGATCAAAAAATATCAGCGCTAAAAATCAATCATCTGGTCCACCGGAGACGCCAAAGAGGTAGAAATGTTACTCGACATCCGCAAAGACTCCGTCAGCCTGTCCCCGTCTCTACATCAGAGGCGACGTGGCAGATGTTGCAGAGGAGCGCGCGCGTGTGTGTGTGTGTGTGTGTGTTTGTCTCAGAACAGGTGAGAAGCTGTTTCCAGCTCACCGATGGTCACAGCGCTCCGCTCCGTCCGTTCAGGTGCGTCTGGAGCCGCGCGCTCCGCAGTGCGCTGCGCTCCGACAAACTGCGCGTCTGGGAAACCACGACTGCTTCAGTGCAGCTTCACAGCGTCAGGGGGAGTGTTTGGTATCTTTTTCTTCCCACTCTCATGAAATAAGCTAGAACTCTCATAATTTTTTTCTTCCCATGCGAGCATTTTAGTTTACATTTGATATCAAAAGGAAGATAAGAATGTATTTATTTCCAGAAAACCTTTGATTGTCATCTTTGCTGTGTGGGATGAATTTAGAAGAAATTAACTGCTTCCTAATCCAGCGGAGAACTGAAAGAAGTGGCTAATAAAGCGGGGCATCCACTGAGAGGCAGACACACCCAGTTGATCCAGTGGGTGTGGCTTTGCGGAGCTGAAAGTCTGCCTTAATTGGAGTTCCTCTTTAATGTCAGCCCGTTCTGTCAACAGAACCTCAGCTCAGCTGAGTGCATTCGAAATGGGACAGCAGCCAGTAATGGCAGGAGTCTGATTGATGCCAAAGCAAACAGCAGCGATGGCAGCAGAAGAATCCATTTACAGGATATCTGCTAAACGCCGGCTAACAGCTCAGGGTTAAAGCTGCTAGAGCGCTGACATTAAAAAATGACTGGCCACAGATTTAAATAGGAGCAATTTTCACTGACTCAAAATGTAATCAAGGACAGACAATTGTTTCTAGCAATGGCATGCTGGTTGCACAAACTAACCTTCAACACATGGCTTTAAATAAGACTCCCATATGGAACTGCTGCTCTGTGGCTGTGATAATATAACTAATACTGATTAAAATAATAACTCTTCTAAAATGTTCACAGGTTTTTTGTTTTTTAAAGTCAAGCCTAACAGTAACTCAGACAAGTCGTAAAGTCAAGCTTAGCCATAGTCTAGGCAGATCAGCTTCCCTCTGTGCCAGCCCACATTGGTTGATGGCTCAGCTGATACTGTTCTACACATCCGATTGGCAAATCTTATATAGCGTGCTCTACTTAAGTTGCTTTAACCTGCCCACAGCTGCTGTGCATCTGCAAGCTGCTTTTCAGTCCACCTCCACCCCAGCTCCATCTTTCATGCCGCGTCAGACTTACTCTATGTCATTTCTGTGGTCATTGTTTTCTCGACTTCGCTGCGCTCCCCAACTCTGGTTTTCCATGTACGCACGTGGAAGATCAGGGAGATCCCAGAACAGACCACACCACCAAATGTATCACTACAGATGGAAATAATAATCTTCTTTTGACTATAGTGGTCCTGACTCAAATGTCATTGGGTAAAAATAAACCAATAACATGTTAATGTTTAATTTATTTGGGGGGATTTTAAACCTATAAAAATCAGAATATCACTCTATAAATTTAGTCACTGATGATCATTTGGAAGCATTAAGTGAAAATTGCAGAGAAGTCACAAAATAGATCCTTTTTTTTTTTTAATCAAAATAAAATGCTAGTTGTGCTGTGGTGATGCATTACTGCAGGAGTGTAAATGTATAGAAGCTTAGAATTATTTATTTTAAGTAGTTACTTCCATCACTAATT
Source organism: Paratilapia polleni (assembly GCA_015106735.1). Lineage (NCBI taxonomy): Eukaryota > Metazoa > Chordata > Actinopteri > Cichliformes > Cichlidae > Paratilapia > Paratilapia polleni. The sequence continues at coordinate 537 of VUQI01039001.1, read as the reverse complement.
ATGCCAAGTCAAGCTAGTGAGGCATGTAAATGTAAATGCAAATGACTGCAAACTAGTTAGGACTGATTATGTATTGATAATATATGGCTTTAGGAACAAACAGATGAGACTGCAGGCTTACTTGTGGTTCCTACGGTATTTAAAAGTCGAATGGGAGGCAGAGCCTTCAGCTTTCAGGCCCCTCTCCTATGGAACCAGCTCCCAGTTTGGATTCAGGAGACAGACACCCTCTCTACTTTTAAGATTAGGCTTAAAACTTTCCTTTTTTATAGAGCTTATAGTTAGGGCTGGATCAGGTGACCCTGAACCATCCCTTAGTTAAGCTGCAATAGGCCTAGGCTGCTGGGGGCTTCCCATGATGCACTGAGCACTTCCTCTTCCTCACTTCCTTTCACTCTCCATGTGTTCATACACCACTTGCATTTAATCATTAGCTATTATTAACCCTGTCTCTGTCCCATAGTGTGTCTTTTGTCCTGTCTCCCTCTGCTCTCTTCTGTTTCCCCTCACCCCCAACCGGTCGCGGCAGATGGCTGC
>VUQI01038999.1:0-23039 GCA_015106735.1 Paratilapia polleni | reverse complement strand
ACTTTTGGTTAGGGATTAAAAAATATTTCTCAAGGAAGCACATACGTGTGTGAGTGTATACAGCTCCGGAAAAAATTAAGAGACCACTCCAAAATTATCAACTTAAACCAAGTTCATATTCATTTTTAAATAACTTAGGAAGTGTTCAGTAATCAATATTTGGTGGAATAACCCTGATTTGCAATCACAGCTTTCATGCGTCTTGGCATGCTCTCCACCAGTCTTTCACATTGCTGTTGGGTGACTTTATGCCATTCCTGGCACAAGAATTCAAGCAGGTCAGCTTTGTTTGATGACTTGTGACCATCCATCTTCCACTTGATCACATTCCAGAGGTTTTCAATGGGGTTCAGGTCTGGAGATTGGGCTGGCCATGACAAGGTCTTGATCTGGTGGTCCTTCATCCACACCTTGATTGACCTAGCTGTTTAGCATGGAGCATTGTCTTGCTGGAAAAAACAATCCTCAGAGTTGGGGAACATTGTCAGAGCAGAAGGCAGCACAGGAGTGAGGAATTCCAAACTGAATTCATGATTTTATACAAATTTGAGCTGGCATACCGGAAGTCAGACCTTAATCAAGCATGACATTCAACCACTAAAACAAATTTTTCTTCTCAGGAATGCAAGTAAATAACTGTATGTGCATGTTTTTGACCAAACAGAACAGATTCAGTGAGTGTGACATGAGGTCCCGATGTCCTTTAGTGGGACCTGTGCTCACAGCCCAGCACTGTGCAGCTTGATTGGCATTGATCAGTGATCATCACTGACCCCCTGCCAAACTGGTCATGCTGGATTATGTTGTAGGCAGCATAACATTCGCCATGTTGTCTCTGGATTCTTTCACGTTTGTCACATGCTCAGTGTGAAACTGCAACCAGAATGGGGTACCAGTGGTGGACCTGCTAGTTCTGTTGTTTTCGGGCGATTTTGTAATTGTTGTTAGCTTTAAATAAGCTTTAACTACAACATATCTCAACCTTACTCTGCTATCATGAGTAAAAATATTTAAACTGAGTCAAAGACAGTAAAGGCATATACATTTCCACCCACAAGCCACATCATATCTTTTATGTTTTGATCACAGTTTGGAGGTTGTTGTCACATCTCTTATTAGTCTGAACACAACATCTTACTGAATTGCTGGCTCTACTCTGTATATCCGAGATAATTGCTTCTGCATGAGAAAATGTAAATAGGAAAAGTTTGTGTACAGCTTGTGACAACAGACAGTAGACAAACTGTGGAGTCCACAGTTCAACAAAAGCTGTGTGATCATGCACATACATAAATATCATACACATGTTTTTCTGTTTCTCTTGATCTATAATCAAAATCAGTGGTTTTGTATTCCTTTCGATTATAGCAGCAAAGGTAAATGCCATAAGCAATGGATGTAGTTTTATTTTTTTTTCTAATTTCATTTTATTCTCTTTTTCCTCTTGCTTTTTCCAGAATTTAAACCAATCTTTTCTTTTTGACACTCTCCTTTAAAATATATAACTTAAATTTTTATATTATATTGTAGAAGATAATATATAAAATCCTTGTCAGCCTTACCTTGAGTTATGTACTCAAGATCAGACTGACATTATTTTATTATTATTATTTTTTTGGTTTGCTTTTTTTCCCCCTCTAAATTGTTTACTACTATGCCCTGTTAACTTACTATTTCTTTAAAAAAAAAAAAGAGAAGAATATCATTCAAATCAGCTTAGTTCACAACAACCATGTGAACTGAAGTTCTTCACTTTAAATAAATATTCTTTTCATATAGTGGCAAAGGCTTTAGTGTGATAAAGCTTTAAAAGCAGAAGAAAATGTTTGGACGTACTATGTACCCATGTATAGTGATGCTCTATTGAAAAATGAAACAGTTGATGTGATCAGAGGAGAGCGCATATTTTTTGTGTGAGACCAGGAATCCATTGCTTTATTTGACATTGCAATAAATAAAGAGTACATAGGGTTAGGAAAATAGAAGCAACTTGTATAAGTTTAGTGAAAGATTACAGTTTCAAAGTCCTACAAAACAAACAGAAATGCATATGAAGTGTCTAACTTCACATGCGTACTAGTCTTTTAAGCACAACCGTTTTGAATAGAAAGCACTATTCACTGGTCCTTTTGGAGGGCAATGGCAAATGAATTGTCTTGTCATTTTGATTTTAGAAATTGTCTTACATCTGTGAGTCTAACAACAATCAACAATTTGGTTTTGTGAATGAAGGTCACATTACAAGTTCAAGTTCAAGCCTAGCTGTGTATGTACTTGGATGCAATTCACATGCTGTTTTACATCCGAGAGGAGCATTAGAATTTTTTATGCATAAATGTCACCAGATGTAAGTACTCTGCTAATTTCATAACAAGAGGTGCTTCTATTTTATTTTGAAATGCTGCTTGACAGTCTAGGACATCTTTGAGAGACTGAGATCAGTGACAACCCATGAAACACTTTTAAGTACTGTAAATTTTATTTCCCCTAACTCTATCTGCATCAAATGTTTATCACAGATGGTAACAAGAGATCTTGTTTCGTTTGACAGAAAGTAAAGCAAAACAACTTTGTGAGACCTCGGTTTCTTTATTCTTTAATGTTTATTCAATTATGATTGTGCATTATATTATAATCCTATACAGTATTTATTTATTAATTTTTTAAGATTAGGACAACATGAGAAATGTCATTAGGGTAAATGGAAATATATAGAAAGAAGCAGCCTACAATTATAGATGCTAACCAGCATAGGTTATCTGTGAATATTTATGCAGCCTTAAAATAAAATGAATCATAGGGAACATGTGTGCATCCTGGATAGCGCATATTTGCATTACCTACATATAGACACAACAAGTAATACATACACTGTGTGTGTTGACACCTCCTCCAGAAGAGCATTCATTATGCACACACACAAACCATCAATGACAGGATGCAAGAGGGATGCAAAGGCAACATGGGCCTTGGGTCCCCACTGTAATCTCATTCAGAATGGCAGCAGTGACAGAATGAGTTTTCTCCCCACTGAATAGCAAGACGGCTCTTTGTGTCTTTTTGATTTTCTTTCTTTTCAGATGATGTGTGGGGAAGGAAGGATCCCCTTTGTGTCAAGCCACAAGTCTTAAAAGCAAAGTTGGATCTGGACGCATTTGGGTTGTGTGTGTGTGTGTGTCTGTGTGTGAGACAAAGCAAGAGAAAGAGGGATGAGTACACAGTGCACACACAGCCTGGATCCATGTTTTTCTATGATATCCTGCACAAACAGTGTTTCTTGAGAAAAATAGCATCACTGCAGCTAAGTTTGTTGACAGTTTGTTGAAAATATCGAAGACCAAACAAGAAAATGACAAGATTATTTTTCCTCTTATTGAGTTTGTTCTGTAGTGCACACTCCTTCGCCAGTACATAAACAGCAACTGCTGCATTTAAACACTGTTTTGAAGAGGCTGCTGAATGTACAATTTATTATTTAGCTCCTTTGAAGTGGTGGTGTGGAAGCAAATAAAGTCTTCATATCTCAAAGGGTGAAATTCTTGCGCCCATTTAATTTCATTCTCTTCAGGGAAAGATGCTAAATTAGGATTAGGGAAAGTAAAAGGACTGTGTTGTAAACCACCGGCATTCAACTTAAATACAAATAGGTCTATAGGTTTTTAGACAATGACACTTTTTTTTTTTTTTTGCAATTTTGCCTCTTTACGCCGACACAGTGGATTTTAAATCTAACAGTCAAGATGTGATTGAAGTGCAGACTTTCAGCTTTAATTCAAAGGGTTTAACAAAAGTGTTGATAAACAAAACTGGCACACATTAGAATAGTGATGAAATAAACATACACAATGTGTTTTAATACACATTTGTTGTTGGTTTCTTTGGATGTTGGACTGTACCTGAGTCACATAGTCACAAGAGTGATACAGCATTAACCCACTTGGCTGGTGACAAACAAACATATTGTATGACTTATTGATAGCTAGATGCTTTCCCAGTAAAAAGACTCATTAATATACAGGAAAGTGGTTTGTGTAATTTATTACACAAACTCACCTCTGCCTCTTCTCCAGTCTCCCAAGATATTTGTGCAAAAATATTCCCTCTATCAGTTCTGGGAACATCCAGGTAATGGGTAACATCAAGTGGGTAGTAGGCAGAGGGATGTTTGGGTTTACTCTTTAGATATATTTACTTAGTGATGGGTATTCACTGATATTTATTGGGCATCTGGAGATTTGTAAATATGGCTGGAGGTTGTAAATAGTTTGGGAAATGGTTTTATGTAAATATTGTATGTTTGTGTGTCTAGGAAACCAGATGGTATTTAAGCAGAGGTCCACTTAATGTGTTAGTTGCATTTTGAATTGGTGTCTGAGTCTGTCTATGGGAAGGTACTGGTCAGAACTGTTTCTTGTGTCGTTTGGTGGAAAAGTAAATGTGTTTTCAAAATTCCTCTTGGACTTGTGAACTCCTCATTGCCTCTTTGGCTGCTCGACCAAGCTCACACTGGTACATTCTTAAAAATAATGAATGCACTGGCCAGCTCGGCAACACCAAATGGCCTGAAAGACCACAGAAGGTTTTCAGGAAATCCCCTTTGCAACATCTAGCCAAGTCAAGAACACTCTTAAGGAGGTAGGCGTATCATTGTCAAGGTCTACAATCAAGAGATGCCTTCATGCATATAATTACAGAGGGTTTACAACAAGGTGCAAACCACTGGCTACACTCAAGAGCAGGAAGGACAGATTAGACTTTGCCAGAAAACATCTAAAAGAGCCTGCACAGCTCTGGAACAAAAAAAAAAAAACAGTTTGGAGAGAAATTATAGAGAAGGGAGAGGAGGAGAGAAACAGCTCATGATCAGAAGCATATCACAACATATGTCAAACATAACTGAGGCAATATTATGGTATGGGCATGTATAGCTGCCAGTGGAACTGGATCACTTGTATTTATTGATGATGTGACTGCTGACAGAAGTCACAGGTATTCTGAGGTGCACAGGGCTATACTCTCTACTCAGATGCAGCCAAATGCTGCAAAACTGATTGGACAGCGCTTCACAGTGCAAATAGATAATGACCCAAAGCAAACTGCAAAAGCAACATAGGTTTCTCAAGGCAAAGAAATAGGATATTCTTCAATGACCTTTATATTCTTCAGTCACCAGATCTCAACCCAATAGAACACGCTTTTCTGTTATTAATTACAAAAATGAATGCAGAGAGACCCACAAACAAGCAGCAACTAAAGGTGCTTGCTTGCCTGGCAAAGCAACTCTCAAGGGGTTAAGGTAGCATTGTTGATGTCCATGGGTTCTTGTCATTGACTGCAAAGTCATTCAAGTAATAAAAACAAACATTCTATTTAAAATTATGTAAGTTTATCCAATAAATTTCGAGCCTCTGGAAGTGAGGGACTATGTATAAAAACTGTAATTCCTAAACAGTTGATGCAATACATTTGTTAAAACCAATGAGACTGCACTTCAGTCACATCTTGATTGGTTGAGTTAAGGCAAAACAAAAAAAAAAGTTCTGTCATTGTCCAAAAACCTAACTGTAGGTAAAACCACCTTCTGTTCACCTTGACTTTCTTCTCATTTAACTCTTCTTTATGAGCAGCAAAATAACCAGCTGAGTCTTGAAACACTGAAAGCAGTGTGACTAAAGCAATATCTAGAAAATCTAATGCAGGTGTTAGTGCCATCATTTCCTGGCTATTTGGTCATAACCAGAAATATTAAACAAAGTTAGCTAGCTGAAATGTCAGGGTATCACTATCGCTATGACAGTTCATCCTGTGGGTGGCACGATTGGCTTTTTTATATATTTATTTTTTATTTTTTTGTTTTTTTCAAATTCCCAAATGTCATAATCACAGTGATGCTAGTAGGTAAAGTCAAAGGATCGCCAAGGTCAGGAGGGTTAATCTTTTGAATGTTTGCACAACATTTTGTGTCAGTCAGTGCTGATGAACTAAGAGAAAAATGCCAACCCTACTTTGCATTTTTTTAAAAAGGTGAGAAAACCTATTAAATCTTTATAGGAAAGTCAGAATACAACATTGTATGCATTTGGAGACAAGATGTTTCAGCACTCTGTCAATTAAGCAATTCAGCCACTACAACATGGACTCTTACTTGACCTGCTCATAAAAAAAGAAAGACTGCAAATAAAAGACAAGCATGCCCAATAACATTCAGGATTACAAGTCATCTACACATAATATTTTATAGAAACAATTATAGCACATACAATGATTGTGGTCAGTTGTAAAGTTGCTATCAATTATAAATAATAGACTTAAAGTTCTGTATTTTATTTCCTCCATGTATGTTTAATTGGTAGCTGTATGAAAACAAAAATAGGCATTTTCTATTCTGTTGTTAAGAAATATAACCAACAACATATTTGTGGACTTCTTTGGCTTGCTTTCTACTTATTCTGACATTTGAAGCTGCTGTAAGTAGGACATGTTTGAAAGTCACGGCATTTGAAAGAGTTTTGTGGAAATAGTCTCTCTCTCAAAAAAAAAAAAAAAAAAGACTTGTTGCAAATATTTTCTCGCAGATCAATGTTTTATTTATTCCCTAACATTCAGTGTTCAGCTACTTTTATGCAACAAAATATCTACTGAGGAAATCCCATTTTCTAAAAGTAATTTTAATTGATGATGAAGACGAATCCATGACATTACTGCAGAGATTATTTAAATATCACATAGCACATAAAAATGTTGTAACCTTAATATCCATGGAGTTTCCTTCTGAAAACTTTTGAATAGCAATCAATAGCAATAAAGTAGTCCCAAGTGCACTTAGTGGGATGTATTAACCTGAAAAACACACTGAATCTGAGGAGCTGCTAAATCTGCCAAGTTTCATGTAAATGAACTCCCTCGGGAATTTCTCTTGAGAGTGCATGAAGAACAGAGGATGATTATATTTAACAATGGAAAAAGTTCCTCTGTATAAGCCAGTCTTCACATACTCTGTGCACTCTCTGTCTGCTATTGTTCTATTCTGCCGCATTTGTTTTATACCTGTTATTGCCTGTCATCCACTCCATCACTGAACTAGGACTTCATATGGCTGCAAGTCACTGTTTGTTCCTTCTTAAAGGCAAAGAACTGAAAGGAAAAGGAGCTGAAGCAGTGCAAGGGAGGTAATTGATACCAGGCTTCGCATGCCAGTGACACTGGCTTTCAGGACATTACAGAAATGAAATTGCAAGTCTTTGTACAGATTAACAAATAGGCAGCCAAAATAGAAACGCAACAGCACTGCTGCTCTTAAACAAGACTTGTTTGTGTCTAGCAACTTGTTTTTGTCTAGTGACTTGGGATGTATGGTTGATTTATAGTTGTTTCTTTGCAAGCAGAACAGAAATACAAAAAGTGTTCAGTGTCTAACATCTTTCCCACATCAGTCAAAATTTGAGCAGTATTTCCATTCAACCCAAACATAATTTTCTATTTTAGATTAAAAAAAAAAAAAATGGCGTAATTTCCGGCATAACCCAGAAGTTTTGTGAGGTGCAATTTAAAATGAAGAAGCAGGTAGTGTTTCGTTCAACAGAGCACGCAGTAGCAAGGGATTACAATTTGATAGTAAAATTACATTTGTTTGATTTCAGTAATGCTCTGTCTGACATTTTGTCAGCTTGTTTACTGCTCACAGCCCCAGGTAATCATGCATTAAATTGTTTTATTTGGAGGTGAAGGGTGTGCACAGCTATGTTAAGGATTTCTGGACATCTGTGTGACATCACAGAGGCTAAGCTAGAGAGTCTGGATGGATGGATGGATGTGGAGGATTTGCCATTGTTCTTTTAGAAGCACCTGACAAAGCACTGGTGAGTAATAACAGTAAAGAGAAATGAGTAATCAGTCATGTAACACACTACTTTGATGAGTAACAAGTAATGTCATTTTTTCAGTGACTAATGTGCACTGAAGAATTACTATTATCATTTATCTACATGCTGTATTTACTTCTGTCATACCTACCTTTAGAGTTTTAATAATTGTTGTACATCTGTGTCATCAACTTGCTCCTCTTGTCTTTCATCTTTTTGTGGAGTGACCTTTATTTGCTCTACGCCACGACGACTACAGACTGCTGAGGTGCTGCCATCTGGGATTCTCCTCAGGGTTCTGTGAGTAACACAAAATCTCTGTGAAAGTTTCGTCTTGTGCAATTGTAAGGAGCCTTCCAAAGAAAACTGAAAATTTCCTCTCTCATATTTTCTAAGATAATTTTATGTTTTGTCAACTGATATCTGCTCCATGTGAATTGTGGGTAAGCCAAAAGACAGTTTGCAGGGTTAGTGTTGGGATTCTTATTCTTTTTCTTCTCCACTCCTGCCCACCTCACTCCCACTTGGAAGCACCAGAGGAGCAGATGGCTTGGCATCACCCTTACAGCCCAGTGTCAGCCTGTCTCTTTGGTTTGTCATCCAATCCAAGACTTGCTGTTAGCCCTGAATAAGCACAGAAAGTGGCACACCAAAATTAGGCACGAACAATTTGAGGGCACCATAAACTGGAATATGAAAACCCACTAAGATATGCTTCAATCAGGAAACAGGTTCGCACAGCAAGACTCCCCCTCGAGGGACAGACACCATTAAAATGTGGCAGAAAAAAAAAAACAAACACATTTGCTTTGCACAGTTGGTGTGAAATTCCTTTATTTGTTTTATATCAACTCTAGGTGAGCTCAGGATGTGCAGAGTTTTCTCTGTGATAATTTTAATTTTTCTTCATAGAGAAAGCTGAAAAAAGCAGTGGGCTGTTGATAAGAGTGCAGGTGCCAAGAGAAGAGGGACCACATCAGCTGGTCTGCAGCTGTTTAATCTTTCTGTTGAATTGTTCGAAATATGAGAATCTGCCAGAGTGTATTGAGTCTAAATTTACTTTACCCACAGCTGCACTAGAACCCTCACACATCTGTTTCATTTTTGATGCTCAGAAGGAAAATCTAAATAATCTTTAACTGTTTTTTGCATCTATGCCCTTCAGCCCTGAAAGAAACTGCATGGCGCTGACAGAGACACTTATGTTCTGGCATACGCTGTGCTCACAGACAGTAGCCATTATCTTACCCCTTTGCCTCCAAACAGGGTTGACAGATTTTGACTTTGGTAAGTTTGTTTGAATTGGGGTCCTGCATTTCATTTTATTTTTCATTCTATTATTTAATTAAATTAGCCCAAATTTGGCTAGTTTAATTAAATAATATTTTGTTGGTACCCTAACCATGGGAATACACCATGCATGGCTGCATCGCATTATAGTTCTAATGTGGTGGCGAGAGCTGATCGCATCCACTTAAGACAACGTTTGACCAGAAACACCTCTCCACCCAACCGTCGCTTAAAATAAGGACGGGTCTACTTTTTGTGGAAGCTATGTAAAGCTGCACAGGAGTCAGATGGAAGAGAGAAATAGAGAATTAAGTCAATTTTCGAAATTAAAGATCCTGTGCAGACTAAACACTTTGCTTCTGAAATGCTCCCAGTATGATTTGAAGTTGTGCTAAGGACAGAACAAAAGTGGACTGGATTCACAACTTCAAAGGCATGCACCTGCTGTATTTCAGAGGTAAGCATTCTGAATCTGAAGCCACCTAGTGGCCTGATGTGGCATTGACATTTAAGCTACCGAAAAGTCATAAAATTCTGACCTTGTTGTGGGCTTTTCAAGGTTTTCAGAGTTGAAACAATTACCTATTGAGTCTTAATTTTTGAGTCAAAAATTTGGTTGGATTTACTTCAAGGCTCATAAAACATTTTTTTTAGCAATTTTTTGTAAATTTATACTAAAGGACCCTTGGACTGAGCTCTGTGGATCACTATAAGGCATGCTGGTTTACTTGTATGTTTAGCTGCCAAATTAAACTAACTAGGTCTTAGAGAAAGGATAGTTTTCCGGTTAGTAAGATATTAATGAAATTCTCAGTGGTGTTGAAGGTGAGTGCTAAGGTGTTGATTAAAATTGCTTTTAGTGTTTTTAGATTAATACCACTCAGGAGCTTAGTCAGAGTGTTCTCAATACTTATTATAATGGTCAAAATGCATATTGTCAAACTGATCATATGAGGTTACTGCTTGCCACAGGCTACAGTTATGTCTCTAATAATCAGCCCCAGGCTGAGAACCAAGGCTTCTACCCCTAATGCTGCACAAGCCTACCTCTGAACTTGAGTGAGAGAAATTGAACTAAAGCCATCACCCAGCCATCACCTGGATTAACAAGGTTCAAGTAAAGTGTTCAGGGACTAAGGCATGCTGAGAAGAAGCAGGCTACAGAACAAGACACATGAACCACAACTCAGAATACAGAATTGATGGAATGCTACTGTAATAGTAGTTACATGCAACATATATGAGAAATGTAGATGAGAAAAGGCCCATTACAGACTATATTGACTTAGAAGCAGCTGGTAGCCCAGTGCTTAATAAAAGGAAGCTACTATCACAGCTCAACCTGAACGATTCCAACAGAATGGAAATGCTGCTGAGTGGAAATGGTACATACTCACAAATCTGTGCTTAAACAACAAATCTGGGATCAATATTCCCTTTCCTGATTTTGTTCATACTCTCCAACCAAATTTAGAACTGACTCAGACCATGTCTACACACACAGATAATGAGAATCTCTGACCATTTTAACATACAGTACATATTTAAAACAAATAGTAATGCAGGAAAGCACTGGCAGAGCCCAGAAGAAATTCTGATAAACACAAAGACTTCTTAGCATGAGATGTTCTCCATACCTAAAAGGTAACACTTTCTCACCATCCCTTATATAAATCATGCTGTTGATGCAGACCACCAAACCAAGAAAGTATGCATTTTTTTGACCCAAGGAAGCCAGAAGATGGGACACTGTGGTACCCCTTATCAGGAATGAACTCAAGCAAGACAGGAAGGTAAAGCTGCATCCCTGCTGCATGTTCAGCTTGTGATATCAAGAACCTTCAATTTCCAACTTAAATAAAATTTAACAGACCAGTTAAATATTGTTCAATGTGGAGTTCACCACTAGCCTTAAACCTGTCAAAATGGATACTATCCGGATAACAACTAAACCTTAATCCCAGGAAAAACATGGAAATCAATTTAACAGTCTGGACATGCAACAATGTGATGAACCTTTAGATCAACACTGAACAATGAAACAAAAACATAATAATCTTTGGCGTTTTGGCGTCTTTGGCGTTTCTCTTTTTTGGCCCTAGCTATCTATGTGTCACAGACACACATTGACTTTCCATTCCTCCCCTCCTCTCCTTTACCCCAAAACAAAGTCCTTTCAATAAAGAAACATCCGATATCCTCATATAAGATAACACTCATTAATTTTCTTATTGTTTGTTTTAATTTGATTGTATGCTTAGAAGTATGCTTTCTCTTATAACTGAACCGAGGTTCCTGCACATTGTCACTTGCAACCAAAGCTCCACCGACCTGCTACTGTTGAGCACTGATCTTTCTCCCACTCTTCACCAAATAGTTCTGTGTACTTGTGTGGTAGTAAGGTTCCCAGTTTGTGTCTTGTACCCTATTGACCTTGATTTACCTGGCAAAGACTTACCTTGCTATGGTTTCAGCTGTGGCTTTTTGGAATTCCCTGCTTGTCCACTCCCCTCTGCCATTATTGGAAACTCAAGGGAATCCACTGAAGATGGGCTGGGATGATCAGGTGCTAAGAGGTGTGCTTTTGTGCAGTATGAATGAACGACGAACTGGCTTCACTTGTCTCTCTCTCAGTCATGATTGATAACCAGCTCTGTGAATGGAGCAACAAAAGGAACTCCAGATCCCATCATGCACTGGGGCCTGGCCACCCTTCATCACTTCCTGCCAAAGGTAATTCAGGAGTAATTCACCCAGACAGTGAAACCACCTCCACACACTCCACTCAGCAGGCTGAGCAGCAGGGTGGGGAATGTTTGTATTGTGGTCAGTTGGGCCATTTAGTCGCAGCCTGTACCCTGTGTCCAAAAGATTGTCAGTTTTTCAGCCTGATCTTACCCTCCATTTCATTGTGGAAGTTGATGTCTCTGACTCTGCAATAACTGATGTGTTGTCCCAGTGTTCTAATGATAAGCTTTATCCCTGAGCCTTTTCCTCTCACTTGTTGCTAAAGTCCTGCAGGGAGCTATTGGTGGTGAAGCTGGCCCTGGAGTAGTGGCAGCACTGGCTGGAGGAAGCGGAGCATCCATTTGATGTATGGACTGACCACAAGAGCTTGGCTTATATCCAATCTGCACGGCTGGCTTGGTGGTCCCTATTCTTCGGTAGGTTCATTTTAATTATTACTTACCATCCTGGTTCCCACAGTATCAAGCTGGTCTTATTGGTCTCTAATGTCTTCAGATCCAAGGCATCCCCAGTGACATTGTTTCTGACCAAAGTCCACAGTTCATTTCTCAAGTCTGGAAGTCTTTTTGTGCTGCTCACAGAGCGCAGATGAGGCTGTCCTCAGGCTTTCAACCCCAAACTAATGGACAAACTGAACAAGCTAACAAGGAATTAATTTGTTGCATCACTGCCACCATCCCCTCATTGTGGAGCTCACAGTTGGCCTGGACTGAATATACTCATAACTCAGTGAGATCATTTGCTTCTGGTCTGTCACCATTTGAGTCCTCTCTAGGATTTCAACCACCACTTTTCCCAGCCTTGGAGTGTGAAGGATCACATCCGTCACTGGTGGAGGATTTGGAGGTCAAACAGAGTAGCACATAACAAGCAATGAACTTAAGAAGCAACTGGCTGATTGACATCGAACCCCTGCCCCCAATTACACTCCAGTGAAGAGGGTTTGGTTATCTTGTGATGATGAAATTAACATGACTTGAAAACTATAACAGTGTCTTTAGACATTTACAGGTTTGTGATAACCTGATCCTGATTTTTAGCTAATTATCACTTTGTGAAATACCAGAAATCTGATCTGTATATACTATACAAGTAATACGTTTTTGTGGTGATTAAACAACACAGTAATATTCCTATATTCTTACATATTTGTATATAAAAAGTCTGTAAATATTAAAAGCCTAGTATTGAATAGTTGTTGAAAAGCTTTCATCAACTATATAAACCTGGTAATCATTAACTTTACAAATAGCTTAAGTTAAACCTGTGCAAGCAGCACGTCACCTGAAAACTGAAAGTAATTAGCATTTCTGATTAATGTTTTTCAGATGCACCTTGTGATTACAAGTGCCCTCTTGCTGATTTTGTATATAAAATGTCTTTGGTTTTATGATAAAATAATCAAAGTGCAAAAAAATGCCAGCATTACATTGCGAGACTAGATTACTTATTCTAACCATCAACAAATTGCAATTTTCTGCAGCAAATGTGAATTATAATTACAGTGGACTGATTCATGATTAATGATCACACAGTCTCAAATCTTGTGTCATGGACCTCCTGCTTAAAACTGAAAACAAGAGACTGAAAAGACTGCAAAAAACAAAGCAATATTGGTACAATATGTGTTGTGTGTGTAATTAGGTATCTGTGAGAGAGACAAAGAGAAATGTGGGAAACAGAGATTAAAGAAAGAAAGGGACAGAGAAGGAGGAATGGAGTGTTAGAACAATCATATTAGGGAATTGGGGTGTATCAGTGTTGTTACGTGAAATGAGGTGCCCCACTACAGGTTGGTTCCAGGCAGTGAATTGATAGATGAAAAGAAGAAACAACAGTAGTCAATTACAGCAGTGCATGATTAACCTAAACTAATTAAGACCTCTGGGTAATGGAAGGAAAGGAAACACTAGCCATCCCTTCCTTTTTACAGTGCGAACTCCCAGCACAGAATCTGTGCTGAGGCCTCCTTTGTTCTCTGTGTCCCAGTCCTCAACCCAGCTGAACGACTGCCATTTCTACTGTAACTCCCTAACAGTGCCTCTCTCCAGTTTACTTTCAGTCTGTATGTTTGGGTGTGTTACTGCGCATGTAAAGTATTGTTATCTTCGTTAGCCAGAAACTCTCCTGGCTGGCTCTCTGAAAGTCCATAGATTTAGCTGTGCACATGTTCCTTTGAAAGCAATACCTCTAAATAAATTGCTTGCATTTCACTTCCTGCCCTGTAACTGTCGTGCAGCCGTATAAGAGTAATTTGACAAATGAAAATATGTTGATGTGCTTAATTGCAGAGATGAGAAGATTGATGGCAATTACATTACATATAGTTTTAGCTATATATTTACATGTCTGCATTAGTGAACTTGAGATGTGGTGATGTAGAGAGCCACCACATCTCAAGCTCACTAATCACCACATTAAATTACATATAAAAACATGTATTAAACAAATTACTTATGTGCCAAACAAACATTGGATGTTTGTGCCACCTTCCCTAAAGTCTTATCTAGTTGCCTGCTATCAGCCGGTTATTGAAGCCGGTCTGAACCAAGCTAAGCTTGTTGTTCTGGTTGTAGAACAATTTTCTAACTTGTGAATAAGAACATTTCCCATAAAATATGAAACTAACATTAGCAGCATTATTGCAGAATAGATTGACTATTATGGCCTGTATATCACAGTTTCAAAGAAAACAAAACTCATTCACAAAAAAAAAAACAAAACAAAACATATTTTTTCTAAATTGTATTATCACTAGTATAAGCTTAAGTATATAAATAATTTATTTTTTTGATTATTTTGACAATGCACAATGTACAGTAATAGTTTGCATTTTTTTCAATATCAATTAAAAATTAATTGAATAGAAGTGAGAGTGACATCCACAACATAATTACATCGAACAGCTGCAAAAGAAAATAAATAAACCAAGCAGGCCATCATTGTGCTGCTCATGAATTTATGTTTGATGGAGGATTCCAGCATGTGGGAATGCTGTGTTTATTTTAAAAGATTGAATTGGTGGTGGAAGAGACAGATGAGGGGGGGAAACTGCTCTTAAAATTTCTGTCTCCTCTAAAGCTAGAGAATGAAGCATCCTGTCATGCTAATTGCATGGTTGCACTTTTCTGCTACTCAGCCATCGTGACAACTTCTACCACTGTGTATCAGTCAAAGAATGTCAGTGATCCAATGAGAGTGTGTTGGAAAGGAAGATGAGAGGAAAACTACATGCCTCTTGGTCCACTGCTTACTTGATGGATTATGGGACATTCAAAACCAGACAAGCATCACAGCAAATACTGTATATTTGCATCAACTATGCAAAACAAGAAATCAAAGACCGTGGGGCCTGGGATTTGCAAATTTAGAAAACAAAGTGGTGCCTAATTGAGGCAGTTGTTCTAGTATGCTAGAGCTCAGTGGATGATTGGCTGGTTTTATTTCTGAGTAAATATGTTTTCTTAATAATATACTGCATCATTGACTGAGTGGATGTGGATCAATGCAGGTTCATCTTTAACCAGGACACATTAATTCAGTTGACCTGGATCCGCACAGCTTTGAAGTTGTCAGTGATCTCCACTAGTCATCAATTTGCAAGAGCTCATCATTTAGAAAACTCCCCTTGCTCCATCACTGTGCATCCTGGGAATTAAAAGAAGCTTTTTCCAATTTCTGCTTTGGGTAGGCATGGTGCTGCTTAAAAGCCTGCAGGAAGTAGAAGCAATATGCTGACATCAGGCAAGCTATTTGGAATTTTGTAATGTGTTTTCTTAGTGTATGTACACCCCATATATAAATGTATTTTACACTCAAACTTATCCTAATTAGCTTATGCCTCCCAGTTGTTGTTGCTGCCTTGATCATTCTCAGTGTCACGGGTCATCCAAATAAAATATCCAATATTTTAATTAAAGATAAAGTTATACTTTAGCCCACTGGAATACTGGCAGATAAGGACTTTTATAGGAACCTACTTCAGGTGGTCCTCTTGAACACAACTTTTGTCACACTATAACACTGTTTCTGTCAGTCAGACTATAGTGGGAAGTGAAGCTTAGACAGGATATCACCCTATTTCCACTAATGATAGGGATTTTCTGACATTACATTATCTAAGCTGATTTTAGTTCCCCAAAAAAGCATGTCTCATACTGAGCACTTCTTTGACTTTCCTAATGAACTTACTTCCTATTCAGGTTCAGTCTGCTCGAAATGCCACCTTTTCTACATCTAATGTCACATTTCCATGTTCAAACGTCAGTGTTTAGAATTCAGTTTTTACATGATAATAATCTTTGAAGACTAATTAAAGAGAGCCCAGATGTCACAATATATTTTGTTATGCATCAGCTCATCCAACCCTTAATATTAAAATTAGTGAGGATGAGATCAGAATTTAAATAATAGATTTGACATTAGCTGACCAGCGTTGTTATTATTGAACATAATTTAGCATAATGTGGTTGTTTCCCCTGAATTATGCACACGGGAATATACCATCATTTTGTTTGCATGGATAAAAACCCCACTACTAACCATCTGTTATATACTGCTGGCCAGCAGCAGTTTTTGTTTGAATGAAAGCCGTATAAAACAAGCTGTTTCAGTCAGTGCATTGTTTGCATAAATTGACCGCTTAACCTCTACATTATGTGAATGATTCTCTATAAGCATCCCTAAATTGCAGAACAAATACAGTAGCTCACACATCCCCTCATGGTGCAAGCAATAAACCATTGCGCTATAAACCAGGTCCACTAGCAATGTGCTCAGTGACCTTTGATCTAGTAAAATATCCATCTGTCAGCAGTTTATTTCAAGAAACAACTTAAGATAAAATGTAATTAAATGACAATAAATCCTTGAGATGTAAAATATGCAAGAATAAACTAAAATAATGCATGCTCACAATTTTTGATACATGATAGAGAGAGAAGATTGTAACAAGTGGATTTAGGGTTTTGTTAATTGTTGTGATTTTTCATTTATTATTAAAAATCTGTTTAGTTTTGTGGCATAAGACGTGTGCTATAACTAGCTTACTTACAGTTCCTAGAGGTTCAAGAGCAGGTTCCAGAAGGAGTGTGAAAGTATTTTTATTACTCTGTGCTTACTTTTTTACTTTGACTTTTATTGGAAATGTACAACACAGCATTCAGGGTAAACATAATAAAGTTAAAGAAACATTGACATAAGTTATTAGACTTTACTTCAAAAATTACTTGTAAGTTCTCTGTAAAAAATAAAATGTTTGTTTGTGAGTGACCCTGTATTAGGTGTAGACAAAGTCTTGTGAAATATTGACAATGTGTTGATATCCAAACACCCTTCTGCGTGTAAAAGCATGCTTCGCTCTCTTTTATTAGCACTTAGTACTTTTAATTAGTTATGCTGTTCAGCTGCATGAGTTTAATCCCAAAGATAAAGCAGAAAAATGACAAAAAGTCTTGAGTGCAAGTTCTGTCTTCCTATAACCAAGCAGATTAAAATTCATTTGCAGTTTGTATGTGTTATAGTTATGTTTTTTGTTTAAGTTATCTTCATTTTCATTTGTCTGGCCATTTATCAGACTTGTGTACTTCTGGCTGAGACTTCCACTAGGTCTCAAAAAATGCATGTTTTTAGGGTCGCAATGTAGGGTCATGTTGAACAATAAATATTCCAGTGGCTATATAGATCAAATCTGCCAACCAGAAGCTCCTGTCATGACCAATTAGAAATGCTTTGTGACTCAGAAATATGCTTACAGGCATGAAGCTGCTCTACCTGTAGCCATTGTCAGTCAACAAACAAAACAGCCCAGTTAACCCTATGTGGAAAAACGAGAGTTGCTGCCTCAAGTACAAAGGCAGTTCTGAAGATAAATTCAATGAATATTTTACAACGCCTTGATTATGGGCACATGTAATTACTGCCTTTCCCATAATGCTTGACTAAGCCTCAACAGGCGGGAATGAAGTGAAGTGGGGTGCGTAGAAGGTTTGAATTGCCCCCTCCCACTGCAAATTACTGTAATGTTTTTAAGCCTATTTACATACTTTGATCACTATGTGATGCATGTACTGATACTTTCACTTCTGAGTGAACACTGCTGCTTATTAAGCCCCTTGAAAATGTGACCCAGTAAAGTAGTGCTGCTGCTCTTTTAAAGCTATGGGGAATTTGATTCAGATTCTGTTTTTCTTCATTGAGTTCATAACTTGCGTATGGTGATGTCGCTACAAAGGAAAGAAAGTTTATAGACTTAAAAATAAAAAAACAAGTCCACCTTCATATCAGGTATATCTCTTACAGTGCCTTCTTTTTTTACATACATACATTCAAGAAATATCATGACCAAAATTAAATAGGGCCAAAAAAATGTACTGTTGATATCTGCTAATTTTCATCACATCCATTTTTCCCATTCCCTTTTATTATTTCTCTTCCCATTCATACATTTACTGTTCTCTTAAGGCACCAGTCACTAAGGCCTAGAGACTGGTCGGTGATCCCTTGGCAACCTCTGGATGTTAGGGAAAAATGTGTATTTCCCAACCAGTTGGTGAGTGGTTGCTGGAGGTCGCTGGCAGTCACTGTGAAATTAATTGCTAAAGCCCCAGTCTATAGACTGGTCAGTGACCAGTAAGTCACAAAGGAAAAATGTGTATTCCCTGAGTGGTTGGCAAGTGGTTGCAGGAGGTTGCTTGTTGTTGCTAGGTGAAATTATTCGCAAAGAGGGTACTGCATGAAAAACCTCCTTGCGATTGCTTTGATCGCTAGCAGATCGCCCATAGTTTGTATGGAAGACCCTGACTTGTCTGCAAACACTCGCTAACTAACCACCTGAAACTGAAAAAATGTGATGCAAACCAGCGAGCAGTTGGCAAGTGATTGTAGATAAGTTAATGTCTTCTATGCAAACTAAGAGCGACTGGAGCAATCTGCTGACGACCAAAGCAATTGCAAGGAGGTTTTTGGTACAGCACCATATACCTCTCTGCAACCAGTTTCACCTAGCGACAGCAAGTAACATCCTGCAACCACTCACCAACCAGTCAGGGAATACACATTTTTTCCCAGCCACTGGTGGTTACCAGGCGGTTGCCAACCGGTCACTTGGCCTGTGTGACTGGGGCTTTATCAATCAATTTCACAGCGACTGCCAGCAACCTCCAGCAACCACTATCTCTAGGTCTGTGTGAGTATGGCCCAAGATGTGTCAGTTTCATGGTAGAGTTCTGTAGTGTTGTGTTGTTTGTGTTGTGCCCTTTTCAGTGTGGTAATTTGACCAACTGATGGATTAGAAGTGTGTCTTTTACATCTTCAGATACAACATGCCACTGCAACATCAGGTAGAGACTACAAAAATATAGTAACAAACTGTAATATTCATCTTGATCTTTTTTCCATTTTTAAATGATGGGAATGTTTGTTTTGAATGTATTTACTTTAACTCAAAGGTAGGGCTGGCATACTGACATCCCCTGTACGATTTAATTGACAGTTAGATGGGCACTGATATTATGTTCTTATAGCCAAACTAATCTGGAGCCACATTTATGAGTCTGGCACTTCTATTAGGCATTTGCCATCAAGTAAATGGCCCCTCGAAGATCAAACCTGTCAGAAGCCTCCCATCATTTCATTTCTAAAAAGGAAGCCTGTGATGTGATTCAAGTATAAATATTTCATTTAATTCCTTAGATTCATTTTTAAATAGGCAGTAAACATATTGATATGATCTTTTCTGATGGTTTATACAGTTTTTGAAAATGTATACTAACATTGCCCTTATTATAATCTGAAGACTAAGTAAAAGATTAACTGTTTCTTATTAGATTTCACTTGGTCAAACAGGGTATATGACATTATCGATTCAAACTGTATGCAGCACTTCAGCTCATTTGTATTCAAAGTATTTTCTGGCTTGATTCTATTTTCTTGATCCCAACACAGGTCTCTGACCTCTGTTTTCTAAAGAGATCTGATGAAGCCTAGCCACTTTTTGAGTGTATGTGTGTATGTGTGTGTGTGTGTGTATTTGATGTCAAATTAGCTTAAGGATTCAGCAGAAATAACAACACATCATGTTTTTACTTTCTGCAGAACACAAATGAGGCTGTTTGCAGCACAGTACATTAGAATAGAGTAGAATAGAATAGAGTAGAATAGAATAGAATAGATATGATGTGATGGGAACAGAGGGGGCGGGGCTCTGGCCGGCTCTGCAGGATGCTTTCAAAGACAAACGGCAGCAGAATAACTGGAAGAGGTGACATCACCTCTGAGGCTATAAGATGATGTCACCGGCAATGAGGTCACTGCAATGAAATGGACATGGAGTGATGTCATCATAACGTGACCAGGTGAAAGAAAGAAAGTAAAGAGGATGAGTCATGCAGCTGAGGTGAGACTGGACAAAAACATTAGAGCATCTGAGGTGTGTTACTCATGTTGTGGGGACATAAACCACATAGTGTTACAGAAAGGTTAGAGTAAGGTTAGGGTAATGTTACGGTAATGTTGGAGGCTGTTAGTAAGGTTCAACCTTCCACCATAACCAGGTTCAACCTTCCACTAACCATACCTTAACCTTATGGTTAAGGTATGGTTAGTGGAAGGTTGGTGTACTGTTACAGTAAGGTTAGGGGAGAGTTAGATTAGGGTTAGTGTAAAGTTATAGTAATGCTGACAAAAGGTTTGAGTAAGGTTAGGGGAAGGTTAGGTTTAGAAGAAGGTTGGAGAAAGGTTAAAATAAGGTTAGGGTGGGATTAGTCGAAGGTTAGGATGCTGTTAGTGTGATGTTAGAGTAAGGTTAGTGGAATGCTAGTCTAGGATTAGAGGAAGGTTAATGTAATGTTGAGGGAAGGTTAACATGAGGTTAGATTTAAGTTTTGCAAACAAAGCAACAGAAGAAAAGTGATGATGTAATGCAGCTGCAGTGTGTTTGTATCTTTGTGAGGATCGGATTCAGATTATGGATGCTGACCAGCTGCTCGTGGTACAGTGGGTTGTTGAATAGATTGGCATGCGAAGGAGCCCGGGCCCCTGCAGGATTCATCGGGCGAGAGGCAGGGTAAAACCTGGACAGGTTGCCAGTCCATCACAGAGCTAACACAGAGAGATAGGCAACTATTCATGCCAATGGCCACTTTTAAATCTCCAGTTAACCTAACATGCATGTCTTTGGACTGTGGGAGGAAGTCGCAGAACCCGGAGAAAACATACAAACTCCATACAGACAAGCCTCAGCCAGCCAGTGGGTTTGAACCAGGAACCCTCTCTGTGAGGTGACAGTGCTAACAACTACACCACTGTGACCCCCAGGGGACAAATCCTCTGGTTGTAAGGTCTGAGGTCTGTGAGAAAATGATCTCTGAGCTAAGTAAACACTTTCCTGAGTAATTTATGGTCTTAGTCTGAAGTTTTACTGAATAAAACATGATGTTCACTTTGGAAATTATGGTCCCATTAGAGTCAAAAAAAGAAAAAGAATAATATAGGCTATGCTCATTGGCTGATGACTTATCTGTAACAACTCATTAGCCAGTGAGCGTGTGGTATCCTTCAGTTTCTCAGTTACATCCAGTTTCAAAAAGTGGTCTGTGAAAGTGCTTCACAACAGGACTTAGGGGGACCAATGGGTGACATCACGGTGGCTATGTCCATCTTTTATATACAGTCTATGTCACCACCCTATCATGCATGAGAAAACATCATGAACTAGACACACTTTGACACATGATCACCATTCTTCTACACGGTCTAACTGTAATGTTTTATACCGTTTCTGATTGGAGAGATAAGACTTGTTGCAGCTGTCCTCGGTCTCTTCTGGCTCCTGCTGCTGTGTTTTAAAATAAAACTTTGAATGCTGGAGGATTCAGATTAAATAAAACTGTTAAATTCATCGACAGGCAGGGAGATAAATGTGAGAATGTGAGGATTTGTTTGTGCCAGCTGAAACCAGCCGAAACCACTCGCTCAGCTCCAGCATGAATGAAATGAGTCGGACTCTCAGCCAGCAGTCGTGTGTGTGTGTGTATGTGTGAGAGATGTGTGTCCGCGAGGCGTCGTGACCGTTTCTGTTTCTGCTCGTGTCTGCAGCCCACTGAGGAAGACGAGGAGGAGAGGAGAGGAGAGGAAGGGAGGGAGGGGCGAGCTGCAGGCAGAGGAGAGAGAGGACAGACAGCAGCGTGGGCTGAATATCAGCGGAGGTGATTAAATGCTGCAGGATGAGACTTCCAGAAACTCACCTGAGGCACCGATTTTACCACTTTGACTTTGACTGTCTGATCATTTTTCACATTGTAAGAGAATTTTCACACCAAAATTAAATCCAGAGTTTCCCCTTAGCCTGTGCTATTTATACATCTAGATGGTTATAGATGAGCAGAGTTATGGAGATTTCAGCTGCAGAGATGTTTGTCTTCTCCTGAATATAATGGAACTACATGGCACTCATCTTGTGGTGCTCAAAGTGCCCAAACTTGACACCTCAGCAGAGAGCCCTCTTTGCAGAAATCATGACCCGATTCCTCAAAAGGAAAAAACAAATAAATAAAAAAATCCATAAACCCTGTTATGAACAGTTTCATGTAGGAACTATTGCACAACTGTAAACTGCATCACTGTGCACATTTCCAACAAACTAAATGTGCTCCAAACCTCCAGGGCTGAAAAATTAAAGTCCCAAAAGCTGCTGTTCATCTATCATCCACTAGAGGCTCCAGCAGTGAGTCAGTCCCCATAGACTCCCATATTAAAATGTTTGTGCTGTTGGAGCCTTTTGGAGCATTTTTAATGTGATTATCTGACCAATAATTTCAATTCAATTCAATTTTATTTATATAGCGCCAAATCACAACAACAGTCGCCTCAAGGCGCTTTATATTTTAGGGTAAAGACCCTACAATATTAGACAGAAAACCCCAACAACCAGACGACCCCCTATGAGCAAGCACTTGGCAACAGTGGGAAGGAAAAACTCCCTTTTAACAGGAAGAAACTAGAACCAGGCTCAGGGAGGGGCAGCCATCTGCTGTGACTGGTTGGGGATGAGGGGAAACAGAAGAGAGCAGAGGGAGACAGGACAAAAGACACACTATGGGAGAGAGACAGGGTTAATAATAGCTAATGATTAAATGCAAG
>VUQI01038998.1:0-16514 GCA_015106735.1 Paratilapia polleni | reverse complement strand
GTTGTCCTATTTTGGTGAGCTCATGTGAATTGTAGCCTCAGTTTCCTGTTCTTAGCTGACAGGAGTGGTACCTGGTGTGGTTTTCTGCTGCTGTAGTCCATCTGCTTCAAGGCTGGATGTGTTGTGTGTTCAGAGATGCTCTTCTGCATACCTTGGTTGTAACGAGTGGTTATTTGAGTTACTGTTGCCTTCCTATCAGGTCGAAGCAGTCTGGCCATTCTCCTCTGACCTCTGACATCAACAAGGTATTTTCTCCCAGAGAACTGCTGCTCACTGGATATTTTCTCTTTTTCAGACCATTCTCTGTAAACCCTAGAGATGGTTGTGTGGGAAGATCCCAGCAGATCACCAGTTTGTGAAATACTCAGACCAGCCCGTCTGACACCAACAACCATGTCACGTTCAGAGTCACTTAAATCACCTTTCTTCCTCATTCTGATGCTCAGTTTGAACCTCAGCAGGTCATATTGACCATGTCTACATGTCTAAATGCACTGAGTTGGTGCCATGTGATTGACTGGTTAGATATTTGCATTAAGGAGCAGTTGAACAGGTGTACCTAATAAAGTGGCTAGCGTGTGTACTTTTTACCATTCAGTAAAACAGAAAATCAGCACCTGTAGAATTTTACAACATCAATAAATCAATAAATGTATTACTGGCTTTTAATATTACTGGCATTATGTGAAAAGACTTCCCAGTGCTGTGATCCGTGGTTAAGATAAGTCGTACATCTGTGTTTCCCGACCTTTTCTCCACCTGGGCTTCATTTAGTGTAGATGGACAATAAATCAAGGAAGTCTTTATAGTTCCCAGAGAGAACAATAAATTTGCTACATAGCAGGTAGCTATTAATAGCTACAGCATACATGCGGCCATAAAAAGAACAAGCTATTATTTACTGGGCTTTAATGTTTGCTCATCAGTAACACTCAGTTTGTTCATATCAGTAAAAGCTCTGCCCAAAATCTGTTCATAGTATATCCACAGTACAATAGTATTGTTTCTTTTTTCATCAATATCTTTATTCATCTCTTTAAACATTAATAACAATAAAACAAACCAAAACACAGAAAAGAAAATAAGCATTTTTTTACTACTGGTTTTACACTTTGAGTCCTCAGCACCCATGGGAGTTGTCCTGACATTCAGCTCTTTTTTACCTGCAGGTGTGTCTGGTAGGAAAGTCAAGAAACTATCAGCTATCTGATGAACCGGAGTTAGAGCAACAAAGGGCTCATTACATCCACAGCCGCCGCACTGCTCCTGGGATAACAGTTCAAAGATCAGACACCAGTAATGATGAGGACTGCTGCAATGGGAATGTAAGCTGTAACACCACCCCTGGGAGCTCCTGGGGAGCCGGGTTCCAGCCTCGAGATCGGGTCGAAACAGTTCGAAATTGTGCCGCTCTCCCACGGGACTTTGTTGACGGTGTCGTCCTGCAGGTTGCTAATGTTCTTCTGGGAATGATTGTGGATAATGGCGAGGTATCCTGCAGCGACTGGAACCAAGGAGGTAAAAACCAGAACACAACAGCAGCCACAAAACACCTGATAAATGAAAATACACAAAAGTCTCTCTTGATATGAGCTGCTGTTGACATGATTAAGCGTGCTGATCCAAGTCTTATTATTACTGACACTGAGGATTTTACTATAATACACAAAATCTCTGTCTCTGTGTTTGGTTGCTCAACTCCTGATGGTCTAGGAGGAGTTCACGGACAAAGAAACAAACTTGGCACACAGGTACACCTTGGGCCACTAATGGTTCTTATCTATATCAGACATTATGATAATATCATGTTGCCTAGCAACTAGCTAAAATGAACCATTTTTTAGTATTCATGTACTTGTGACACCTTATAAAAGCATTGTATAATTTTTATTTCACAACAGTAATATGTAATTTATAATGTAATTTATATCTATAAAATCTGAATTGTGCATGATATATTATGATGCCGTCACATTGCCTGGCAACCACCTAGCAGCGGACTAAAATGATTTGTTTTTAGCCTTTATGCACCTACAACACTTTATGTAAGGATCCTATCGTTTTAATTTCATGACAACATCTTATTTACAACCACAAAACTTGAATTATACATGCATAGCAACCACCTAGCAACGGGCTAAAATTACCCATTTTTAGCACATAAATAAAATCTACCACCCCTATGTTTTTACATTTCTTAGTGTAATTAAATGTATCAGTTTGCCAAGTTTTCTAAATTCATTACTTTGTGGTATTGATCATAGGGCAGCTTAACTGTCATTAAAGGCAAAATGAGGGACTACAAATATAGTGAAGTTAAAAAAGGTTTTCAGGCTAACTGCTAATTAGCTACAGAGATTGTAATGACTTTATTTTTTTTCCCTTTAAGTTGATTTTCTTTTTAATTGTTGCTTTACAGCCAGCATAGTAGAAACTGCAGTATATCCTGACAAAATGTCTTCATTTGACTTTCGTGCACAGTTTAACTAGCTTAAGAAGATAAACGTTAGTTTTACTATTAACGGCTCCTAGCTTATAAATTGTATTCATGTTTTGCTACGTCTGCTTCCTGTAGTGCTAATATTTACATGGAAAGTGTCTCATTTAGTTTCTCATGTTGAATAACTCAACTACTTGGTTGACAGTTTAACAAAATAGAAATATTTTGTATACAGGTGATTAGGAGTTACTCAGTAAATTTGGGTGAACTAAACTGCAGATTTCAAAGCCTGTACATATTATGCATTTATTTCTGTAGCATATAGTCTGTGCTCTCTGCTGGGGAGGTGGCTGAGATGATTAGAAGATAAAACTCATTTGTGTCTACTAAATATGAAGCAATACTTTTGAAAACAAAGGGAAAGTATATATAACACATGCTAATAAGAAAGCTTCAAAAGGGCTGATAGTTGGATTTTGATACCTTTGGATGAACCAGTCTTTATCCTATGCTAAGTTAACCAGCTGTTGGTTGTAGCCTTGTGTTAACCAGTTAGCATAAACCTTGTCCACATATACAGGATACAGATTTACTCCTCTCACATTGCTTCATAGCTAATGGCTGTTTGCCAGTGGACATCTGCCTGCTTAGGTAAGCCTCTAATGTATTTACCAAATCATCATATTGACATATGATGATTTGGTAAATACATCAGCAGTTTTCCTCACTCTCACTGGTAGTCGTTTCAATCGCTCTCCTGAAAGTTGGGAGAAGTTTAAACTCAGTAGTCACCCACGTTGCATTGCTAATGATTATTTCTCTTGTTGTCATTACAAGTCGCTGAACCTCATTAACATTGCGCTCTCTCTTCCTTTATGGAAGCTGCTGTATATTCCATAGTTTTGACCATAGGCTTGATATAAAAGACATAGCCACTGTGAAGTCACCCATTGGTTTGTGTACTCATGAAGGCTGGTAGTGCCAAGCAAGGGATGGATCTGACTGAGAAACTGAAGGACACTGCAGGTTTATACAGCAGTGACATGTCATTCACAATGTAGGCCTGCCCTTAATCACGCCTTGATTTATTGTCCATCTTACTCTAAATGGGACCATCATTTGAAAAATAAACATCATGTTGTATTCAATGAGATTTCAACCTAGACATTAAGACCATGTACTTGTGAGGAAGGTGTTTATTGTGGTAATAAATCAAGTGGGAAGTACGACTATTTTCTCATTCAGTTCTATACAGTCTGGCTTCTTTTTGCAACCAGAGAAGTCGCCCTCTGTTGGCCATTAAAAAGAATGCAGGTTTAGGGCATTTCCCCATTGGCTTCACTTTTCAGACCTAGAAGCTGCATCCATCTTTTATATACAGTCTATGCCTTTGATCAAATATATAGTCAGTGCATTTTGCCTTTTGTAGGGTAGTGCAGATGTAACCTGATACCTCCAAAAGGTCACAATCACAATTAAACGTCACATACATTGTTAGCACCTTTTAAAATATATTTCTACATTAGCAGCACCTACTGCCTGAATTTCTCATCTCATCTCTCCTCCATCATCCTGTCTAACCCCCCCACCTCACTCATTGCCACCCTGCCCTTCAGCATTAGTCGGTGAGGCCTTGTGACACTGAGCGGCGCCACTTTGAACTCTGAATCACACCCTCTGCTAGCTGCTTTCTGCACTGCATGGTGCAGAGAGTACCACACAACCCATCACACACACACACTCTCATACAGCACCCACGCATCACCTTTGTCAACACCTCTGCACCCCCGCTGACACACACACACACACGCACACACACATGCGCACGCATTATGAATGAGATAAGGGTATGAAGCCTACTATTATTAAAACAGAACATTTCTTGTCAGGGTGTCAGTGGAATTAAAGGTAGAAAATTTCAGGGAGAGTGAATAAAGGGAGACTGTAACTCTGTATGGAGATGACTGGATGAATAATGCACCACCATCTATGATTTATGCATGAGCTTGCATTTGTATTGAGGGATTCCTACCAGTTATCTGCTGTGTAAGAACAAAGGCTAAATTCAGTGGGAGCCAGCCTATGTTAAATAAATCCAGATGGGTCTCAGAGTTTGCTTTGGGGTTTAGTTTCTCTCCATTCTTAATGGATCTTCAAAGAGTATAATCATTTCCAATATACTGATGCATTCCTTTGTGATACTTAAATGGATATTTTATGATTATTTTGGTTCTATAGCTTTATGCCTTTGTTGTGATCTCAAATTATGTTCTCTCTTTTCTTTTATCCCTTAATGTAAGGACAAACAAAATAACATAATAAATAATAGAAATAAATAAAGAAAATACATTCAGCTGCTAAACCAACAGAAACAAACTGGTTTCTGCAATGTATGAAAAGCCTGTATGAGTCTGGATTTTTCCTGTTTGGTGTTGGGTTTCTACATTTCTCACAGACAACTGGAGCTTCTTGGCCATATGCTTACTTCTTAATACTTCTGCATCTGATCTGAATCAATCTTCTGCAATTATTCATTCGCAGTATTTACTGCTGACATTGAACGATTTGTAGTTATTCTTTGAGATGAGATTTCCCAGTTAAAATCACTTGGACGTTTTCCTTTTTCTTTTTATTTGGGCCGAGTTCTTTAGTTAGCAGATTTCCACTGAGCAGTTTGGCATATTTTACTAAATGGAAAAACTGAAGTTAAAACATCTTCATGTTATCCCTGTTACTGCATATATCGTGTGATTTCTGTGTACTAAACTTAAATATATCTCTGTAGTTTGCTCACATTTAATGCAAGACACTGTAAATATGAGGCAAGTTACTAATTCATGCATGCTGTAGTGCTGACTCACATAGTTATGTAATCATGCCGGGAATGAAAATCTGTGTGTAGCTGTACATCGAACACACTAAATGTCAACTCGGTAAAATGTCACATGTACAGTAAATATCTTATTGTACTGAAGAGAAACAGCTTGCATGGAAGGGCATGGGTACAGTATGTTTTTAACGAGTGAAAGCCTCCCATCACACTTTTTCTGCTTTCTTTGATATTAAACTAAATAGTTTTTGGATTATTGGTTTGAAAAAAACACAAGAAATTTAAACAAGATAAGGTGGGTTTAGGGAAATGGAGATTTTTTTTTTTTTTTGGACACTTTTTGCAGATGAAAGCCATTATATAAAGATCAGTGTAAACACTTTATATTAGGTAATATAGGTAGTATATTACCTATAGGCATTCAGCATGAAGTATTTGCTTATTAGCATGCATATTGACTCATTATTTGTAACTATAATGTATTTATTAATTCTAGAACATGCACATGTCCTGCCCTACTATGTAAATGTCATTATATTCAGTTGCCAGATGGTTGCCAGGCAACGTTATGGCATAATATAAAATATTCAGGTTTTCTGTATATAAATAGATTTTATTGTCATGAAATTAAAATGATGCTTTTATAAGGTGTTATAGGTGTATAAATGCTAAAAAAAAAGAGGGTAATTTAGGCAGTTGCTAGGCAACATGATGATGTCATAATATCTGATATAGATAAAAACATAATATTCAAGTTTTGTTGAATTGATTGTTGCTAACTTAACATCTTTGCCACTAGATTTAGCCACTTTTCATAACCCTTTAAATTGATTTTTTTTTTTAAGAGGCCTAGCAAAAAAATGAACAGTATCCCTATGTGTTGACATGTTGCTCTTTAAAGGCTTTAAAGAGTGTCAGGTAGCAGCGGTATACAGGTAGAAAAATTAAGTGATCTTAAATGTGACAAAAGAAAGTAAGAGACCTTCTGTTGCATCTCACTGTCTATCTAAGAGACAATTTTACATATAAAAGTAGCCAAAAATCATAGCATAGCCATTGTCTTTAACCCCCCCCCGCTCATCGCGGGAAGTTTTGATTACTTGCTGGTGATTATTTCTAAAGCCAAAAAAAGGTGTTCAGGACAACCCTGAAAGTATATTCTTCTTCTCCTTTTGGCTGCTCCCTTTTGGGGTCGCCACAGCAGATCATCTCCCTACCATCCCCTTCTATCACACCAACCCCCTGCATGTCCTCCTTCACTACATCCATAAACCTTCTCTGTGGTCTTCCTCTTTTCCTCTTATCTGGCAGCTCTATATCCAGCATCCTTTGCCCAATATATCCACTGTCCCTCCTTTGCACGTGAAGAATGAGATTTCCCTAAAAGTATACGACGCATCAGAAACATGTGCTGTCATCTTTTGACCCCTTGTGAGAGTTGCAGGTTGTAGGTTATGCAAAGATGGTAATCTGTTTTTCAACAACAACAAAAAAAATCCTACACAGCAGGCAGTCCATTGCTGGCCATCTTTTCCACAAACAAGTCCAACTGTACTTTAAGCCAAGCCATTAATATTTGTCAGCACCTGGTCTTAGTCCAAGCAGAATCTACTCTGTCAATACTGTCCTTATCCCATTAATCCCCATTAACATTGTAGGCAGTAAAGGGCAGCTCTAAACGTTGTATTGATATTATATTAAGGCCTCGAGCTCCCTGGCGTCTGAGCTGTAGGATGAGAGTCTGCCCAGTTTCACACTCTGCAGCACACGACTGGGTTTGGCTGTCCTAGTGTCTGTGAATGTGGGAGTGTGTTGCATATTTTAGGGATTAACACAGCAATTTGGCCAACTAAAATTAGGATGTATTTGGGTGGACAATATGTTTTTCGATGAATTTCAGTGGCAGAAAAACAAGTTTCAGAGCCCTGAAAACCAGAATAGTTTGAAAGTGAACAATTTCTTTGAGGAACTGATTTTTGGATCAGAGGGACAGACGGTGTATTTCAAAGTGAAAGTCTTTCATATTCTGTAATCTTTAAACCAACAGGGATTGCCTGGAGTGCTGCTGGGGATTTGGTGCAGAAGTATGATGAAGATCGCAATAAAGATGCAGATTTAGGTCAGATATTGATATGAAATCATGTGGTGTGTCTCCTTCCAATATGTCAGAGAAAAGAGGAGGAAGACTGTCATTTGTATAAACCAAAGGTCAGCTCTGATTGAATTCTCTTGTGGGGTAAAAAGGGCAATGCCAGAAATACCAAACAATCTTTATACACATAGTGCAAAGCATGTGTGACTACAAAGGGGTTTGTCAGTGATGGTGTGCTAATCTTAGAGGTTTTTTATATTTCACATCCCTTGTTCTCCTTTTTTGCTCTTTGGTATCTAAAATTTTTGCCCGAGTGGGGGAGTGAGAGAAATGATTCAGGCTCTCAAATGGCTACTCTGAGAAGCACTGGTGAAATGCATGCCAGTTGCCCTGACAGCTTGTTGGAACAGCTTTAATTGAGCATACTTTACAGCTCTAACAAACACTGAGAGATAGCTACTCTCTACTGTAAGCTGGTCTGTATATATACAGTATATAGCATTGATCACTTTTCCTCTCCTGGATCTGCTTCGCCCTCAAAACATCTGATAAC
This sequence comes from Paratilapia polleni, assembly GCA_015106735.1. NCBI lineage: Eukaryota > Metazoa > Chordata > Actinopteri > Cichliformes > Cichlidae > Paratilapia > Paratilapia polleni. The sequence goes on along the minus strand of VUQI01038998.1, from coordinate 8,599 downwards.
ATCGACTGAAGCCAAGCGACCGCATCGGGTGCTTCTTTCTTTGTCTGAAAATGTGGATAAAAATGACTTGCTGAAGGAGTGTGTTAATGTATTGATGAATTTAAAATCAATAGACCTCTTCCTGTTCCTTTTGTCACTCCTTTCTTTCATTGTTTCTCCTCACTTCACTCCTCTTCAGGCAGCCTTTCTGTGAGCGAGGTTGCTGGGCTGTTGGAGCAGGAAACCCTGCAGCTCCTGAAGAAAGAGTGTGGAGGCCTTCAGACGCTTCTAAGGAACAATCATCAAGTCTTTAGAGGTAGTTTGACTGCACACTTCTCTACATTATCATAGGTAGTTCACATCAAATTCTTATTAGGGAAAACTAGTTTATTTATTCACTTTATTTATTTTTAAATAGAATAAAGTACTTCTGGTATTTAAATTGATACCAGTGACTGAGATAGAAGCAAAAGAACATGTGAGAAACAGAACATATAAGAAAAGATAGATTTTGACAAATAAAAGGGTTAAATAAATACTTGATATATACTTTTTTTTATTTAGCTTGTTTTTGAAATTTTGATCTGTAAAGCGTAAAGTATTTTTAACAATTTAAATCATAGACTGTATATAAAAGGTGGAGGCCAGTTCAGAGTGTCTTAAACCCACATTCTCTCTAATGGCCAGTAGGGGGGCAAAAAGAAGTTTGATTGTATAGAGGTCTATGAGTCTAGAGGTTACGCAACTTCTCACTTGATTTATGACCTCAGTAAATGCTTTGTTGACAAGTTTCTCTTCTTGGATGCTGGTTTCAAGCCTTCTTCAGTACAGCATGATGCTTAAATTATCGTCCCATTTAGAGTAAAATGGACAATAAAGCAGGGTATGCTTTATTTTTTACCCCTTATTTGTTCAGCTTTCATTGATACTAAAAGACACTGGAATCACAGGAATCAGCTGTTCAGTTTTTTCCACTGGGAACATTTTGTTGATCCTTGCTAACCAGGTTAGCCATCAAACATTACCCGAAAAGCTCCTCCTCCTTGTGTAAATATGTGCACATCCGGCTTCAAAGCAATAAGACGGCAATGGCCTAGTTCCAGACCCAAGGTTGCAAAATGGTAGTCCATGAACCAGTAGGTCATGTCACATTGACCATCTTTTATATACAGTCTGTGCCTTAAGTTTAGGCTTTTAATAAAGATGAAGATGGTTTTTTTTTTAGTTTTTTTTGTCATTGTTAGTTTTATTTATTTTATCTTCACTAAGAAGCGACGGTTTTTGGACAGTTTAGTCTGCGATGAGCCTCAGGCATTGTTGCTGTGGAGCATAACCCTGTAGAAACCACAATCCCAGCCACAACTAATCCAAAATGCTTCACTGTTGTATGTTTTATCAGTTTCCAGCTGCTACTTGAAATGCTCACTTCAGAATGGCTAAAAAAGTTATAAAAAAAACCAAAAAAAAAAAAACCAAAAGCATCCTGCCACTGAATGAGCAGTTTGGAAGTTTCACCTGAAAGAGCGATTTGCCACCACACTGCAGAGCAGTGTTTTTTGCTGCCCTCTCTGGTTGAAAGTGTCAGTCCTGTTTCACCTCAGACAGTGGGGTCAGAAGTATGCTTTTTTTGCCCCTGTAACCACAGTAGTGATGTCAGTTGTCCAATACATTGAGTTAATTTGTCTGGCATCATGACATCAAACAGTGCTTTTGTTGATTGAAAAAGAAAAGGTGGGAAATGAGCGCTATTACAATTGTAGTTTGTAATTTGGTTGGTCTCCAGGGATCGGTTAGGGAAAATTGAATCCCTACCCTGGAGAAATTAGTGGAGTGAAGGCATTGTCAGGCTAAAGATAGAAATGAAGTTGACAGTTCTTTCTGATATTAGGCAGGAATTGTACAAAAGCCCAGAAAAGGGAGAAGTTCTCTGAATCTCTGGAGGTCAGAAAAGACCTTTAAGTTTTTATCTTTACAGATTACCTCTGTTTAATCAAAGAACAACACAGTGGGTGCCCTGGTGGCCTGACAGATTGAAGTACAGATAGGTGGTAGTAGAATCTTTGATATGTGTCATTCTTTACATCTCCTTCTCTTGGGAAAAGATTTATTTGTAACTTTTGGGAGGAGTATTTTATTCAGAAAGATTTTGTATCTTCCTCTTTTCACTTTTTTAGTGGAAGGAGGGCGAGTCTACATAAGAGACTGGCGGGAGAGGAAGTCTTTCAGGGCGGATGCCAAAAGGAAACCCGTCGCTCCCGGTGCTCTGAAAACTCGTCTCTGCTGGTTTCATGCTCACCACCCTCAGGGCTGCCCCCTGCAGGCTGAAAACTGTGCCTTCGCCCACGGATCAGACGATCTCCGACCCTCAACCAGACCGCTGAAGAAGATAAAGAATGATGCCTTTTGATTGATAGCTCCATGTTAACTTTATTTGGTTGTTTTCTGTTTTCTAATTAAAAGGCTGAGCTCTGTACATCACTGTTCAGATGTACAGAAAACTCCTGTGTCCAACCTTGTAGATTCAAAGATAAGGTTCAGGTTCAAGCAGTGTGAGTTTTATTGATGCAGTGTTACATCATTTCTGGGAATTGATGTCTTGAAATTTCGGTGTCCTCTTCTGTGTAAGGCTGCCAAAATGTGATGCCTCCTGGTGGGGCTTCACAGCTTGAGCTCACTAGGCCACTGGGTTATGTTATCTAATGAAGTTTAATTTCAAAGGATTCTTTCTCCTTTTTTATTTAATTGGTGGACTTTGGTAAAGTTCAGATATTCTTAGTGAGCATATAAAGCTGATTTCAAGCTATATCTTTGAATTTTTTTTTTTTTTAAAGATTATCAACTCTGTTGTGGATTTTCGAGCACTCAACGTTTTCCTCCACTGCATAAAAAACTTTAAAAGCTTCTGTAAACTTTCAGTATTTAACTGCATGCTTCACTTAGACGTTTCATTCAACTCAGACATGTGCTTTGAGGTTCACAGACAGGGCGGACGATAAAGGCCGGACAGCGTTTGAACAAAGTAAATGTTAGCGGTATGAATTATTTGTTGGCAGGAGTCGAGGGCTGAGCTGTGTGTCGTCCCGTCTAGATGGGTGCTCACTGCTGTGTCTTTCTAACACAGTTTTCCATCACCCCAGGCCTCAAATGTCAAAGACAGTAAGGCCCTCCCAGGGACTGCAGCCAAGCAATGAGAAGCGCCTCCCTGGGGTTTGTGTGTGTGTGTGATGTGACAACAATCAGACCACTGATGCAATAAAAACTGTGTTTATACAATCAGCTGTGCTGGTACATACAGAATAAGAAGATCTCACATATTTTTTTGCAACATTTAATTATATTTTACCTATCTCACACATTGCCTAATGTTTGATTCATATGTTTTTTGCCATTTGAAGCCAGTAATGTGTAAATTGAATTTGTTTTCATCCAAATTATAAAAAAAGCAATTTGTAAAATCTATTGGTGTCATATGGATACCAATTCCTGCCAACATATTTAAAAAGGATCGTTATAACTTCATTAGGTACACCTGTTCAACTGCTCGTTAACATAAATATCTAATTAGCCAATCATATGGCAGCAACTCAGTTCATTTAGGCATGTAGACATGGTCAAGATTGAGGTTCAAACTGAGCATCAGAATGGAAAAAGGTGATTTAAGTGACTTTGAACGTGTCATGGTTGTTGGTGCCATATGGTCTGGTCTGAGTATTTCAGAAACTGCTGATCTGCTGGAATTTTCCCACACAACCATCTCTAGGGTTTACAGAGAATGGTCAGAAAAAGAGAAAATATCCAGTGAGCAGCAGTTCTCTGGGAGAAAATACCTTGTTGATGTCAGAGGTCAGAGGAGAATGGCCAGACTGGTTTGAGCTAATAGGAAGGCAACAGTAACTCAAATAACCACTCGTTACAACCAAGGTATGCAGAAGAGCAGCTCTGAGTGCACAACACATCCAGCCTTGAAGCAGATGATTCACAAGTCTTTTTCAGTAGTATTAAAAAAAACAAACAAACTTAAAAATACAACAAAAGAAGCAAGACTAGGAAAACATTTTGCTTTTAAACTTTTTTTGACTACTCAGAAACATGAAGTGTTATTAAAAAAAGTGGTGACACTACATATAGGGCTAAATGGTTTTAACAGTATTACTTCTGCCCAAAAAGAAATCAAATTTTTAACTGAAAAGGTCTTTGAGAAAACTTTTTTGTATTTTCTAACTAATAAATCACATTATAGTGGCATGCCTATCTATCTATATATAAAGATTTCTGACATGTTTAACATGAAGAAATAAGTTCACTACTGTGTCATAATTTCCTGACTCAAGTCATGATGTTGACTTCCAGTCAGTGTTGAAATTGGCTTTTGTGGTATCAAAAGTAATTATCAGAATAATAAAACGAAAATCCCTAAATCTGAGTGCAGCTGCTCCTTGAAAGGTCAGTGCCTTCCATTAACTCACCAAAATCCTCTTTAGATGATAAAAAGTCTGCACTGTGGTTGAAAAGTTTGGTTGAAAAGTTTGTTACATATAGCAGACCTGATGAGCCCACATGTCCTCCTGGCTCAGTGGCTGTATCATTGAATACTGATGTAGATGCACAAGGATTTACTCAGTCTGACCATAGGTTCAGCACAGGGAGGAAGAAAGCTGTCATAGGTTTTTTTGTGTAATTGCGATCACTAAATAGATAATTTCCCAAAGATGAAAGGCCATTTAAGCATAACGGAGTAGTCTGTCAAAACACTTGCTTTCAGCTCTGCTCGTTTATGTCCATCACACAGCTGAAGCATCAGTCATAATGTGTATAGCAATGTATGGGTTTTAATGAGCTGTTTAAATCATTTCTCATCCTCCCACCCTTAAACCTACTCCATTATGTTTCTTGGAAGAAATGAAATCATGAAAATACTCCTGCTGCTCCCCGTCTGCAAAGATCATCCCGTCAACCCGCTGCCCTATATTTAACTGCTATGACATGGCCGGGGAGCGGAGGCTCTGCCCCCTTCCCTGCTCCACACTCTTACAGCTTATGTTGTTGTGATTTACTGGTCCTAACCCTTGCTGACCACTGTCGAGTAAGCCATCATAATAACTGTTTATGTCCGTCTCACACCCCTACCCTGGAGATCAGAGGAGTAGACCCACCCCATCCCCATAGAGAGTGTCTCCCTGCCGTCCCATAAACACATAATAGGAGGTCTGTTGGTTACCCATTTGGAGAATGCACCATCATGCCAAAAGGAACAACTGATATAAACAAAATAAAAGTCAGTTTTCTTAGCACAGTGCTGTATATGTGTACACTGGCTTAAATTGAAGATGCAGTGAACACCTGTCTGTGTCGAGTCCATGTCCGGGAATAAATATTAAAACCAGACTACATTTAGTTCAACAAAGAAAGAAACATTAAGGTTACATAAAACCATTGTTAGAACCTGATGCAGATTAATACATGCAGTCATTAAAATGCTCTTTCCATTATTCCTAAATGACTGTCAAGTTTCAGCATAATGCAGTTTATCCAACTGTAGTGATTTTGAAATCCCTCAGTTTCTGTTTACTGAGGAACTCAGTGGGTGCAGCATTAGTATTAATTATACTAAAACTTTTTCACATTTATTGTGGGGGCATAAAAAACTCCTAATTTGGACTCCTGATTAGAGGCACATTGAAACAGTAACAGTGATGTATTTGAACAGCCCTCTTTGTTTTTCTTTTGCTGTTTTGTGTGTTTAGCAATTAAACTCATTATTTCAGAGAATTCTTAGAGTACAAATGGATTTATTTACATTAAAAACATTTTTGTAATTCATGCAATTAAGTGCTAAACTGGAATTATGAAATGCAAGACAAATCATTTCATGAACATGTATATAAAAGTAGACTGCTTATGATTTCTGCATTTAATGCATATACAAGTAGTGTTAACATTAGTGGCTCTGATCTCATAACTGCCGGGTCAGTTCTATTTAAGCAGGCCAAAATCACAATGGAACAAATTTGGTTTAAGAGGCTTTCTAATTTTTACAGCATAAAACTACTCAAACACACCAAATCACACAGATATGAGAGAGGGAACAAACATGCAGGAGCAGAGAGAGACATGAACACATGAGAAAGAGACAAAAGGAGAAGCTGGATCGCTTAGATCTCCTGTACTGTTGGATTGCAAATAAAACTAGGGATATATCCATTCCATAAACCCTTACCCGTATCATTTAACCACCATGGCCTCATGCTCATCATCAAAATCTAAAGACCTGTCTAATGCCTCTAAGTCTGGGAAGAGATTGGAAAAGATATCCAAATAATTTTAAATAAATCATCCCATTGCAAGAAAATCATCCAAAAGTGGATTTCAAATGACTGACAGTTTGTTCAGGACTGACTTCTGCAGCAAATTTGACCTAAAGGCAGCCCACAGATATTTCACCACAGGATCTGCAGGTAGTTTTTGCAAGTGTTGGTATAAAAAGTACATACATTTTCAGAGAGAGGGATGCCAGGAAAAAGCCGCTGTAGTTCTAAAAAAGGACTTGACAGGAGAGTTACAGTTTGCCAGTGAACATGTAGGCAAACACCAGGCATTTTGGAATAATGTGGTCTGTACAGAGAAATCAAAGAAGGTAACAGACAAGTTCGACACAGATCAAAGCTTTCCTGGAGAACCTGATACCAGCTGTGAAGCACAGTAGTGAAAATACTATGGTTTAGTGTTGCTTTGCTGCTTCAGGGAGCAGAAAGTTTACTGTCATTGATTCAACTATAAACTCTCCATCATTTCGGAATTATTGCTGTTGAACTGGAAGTGGACTTTTCAACAGGATATCGACTCTAAGCACACTAGCAAATCATCTGAGAAAAAGGCAACAAACATTTTGCATTAAGGAGTGGTCGAAAATTCCAGGAAACAATGCCAGTAACTGGTGAACAATTATACAAAACACCTACAAGAAGTTATCTCTGCTACAGGAAGTATAAATAGATTAAAAAACAAAAAACAACAACAACAAAAAGATCTCTGAGGAGGAAATGTCATGCTTTGGTTGAACTACTCACACCTGCTCATATTCAGTCTTTAATGAATGGTCAGATGTAGGTGTGTGGTGCTGCTGGGCAACATTAACAAGAGACTGAATGTGTGTATCCAGTTTAAAGGGTTCAACATAGCTTAATCCTGGTGCTGAAATGTTGAACTATGCGAGTTATGTAAACAAACTGCCTTTCTTTAAAAGTGGATCTTTGTTACATGGATACTGCATACTGCATCTGCTCCTTCACATGTTTATATCTGTCCTCTAGCTAAAGCAGACCCTCTCCCAGTGTTTGTACATTGTCCATCGGCTCTGATTAATGAATTTGGAGATGGTGAAAGCAAACCACAGGACGAAGGGGAACACATTAGCAGATAAAATTATTCCCCATGCCTGAAATCTAGGTCAGAGAGAAGTGGCTGCATATCTTTGCCTAAGCCAACAACTTTCCCTGTGTTTCTCTCATGCTTTATTTATTGTGGCATCATGGGGCTCTATGTAATGCAACGTCTCTGAGACGCTGGATGAACAGAAGCCTGCCTCAGCAAAGTGAACCATATTGGACTCTGATGCTGACAGCTGTCACAGCGATGACTTCTTTCATGTGTCTGTTGCCATCTTAGAAAAAAAAACTTTTTTATCCTCAGTTTTATTTTATTCTATAGGTTTGTACAGAGGGTGTTTTTACACTATTATTTTGTCAATATGTGTGTGAGTTTGTTTATGGCTCAGTCACACTAGAGTAAAAATAGGACAGCAACCTCTTTGCGACTAGGAAAAACTGATGGTTGACGGCAGAATTTTTTTTCCCTTCTGGCAACCAATTGCAAGTAGTTGCGGCAACTAACTGGTCACCCAGAGGTTGAGCATGCAGCACCCTTGGCCTCTGGGGGACTACTTTAGATCGCCCGTCTCCAAACAGTCACTGTCCGACTTGGCCGGACTGCTCTCAGACTGCACTCTCAGACAGATTGGTGAAGGTCTTATTTAGAAACACACACAGATTGCCAACATGTTGCAGTCAATCTGAGTCAGTCTGTGCCAAAAGGTACAACTCGTCTGCAACGCATCTGTTTGCAATACTCAACTTGACTCAGCTGGTTGTATTCTGGTTATATTCCTATATAAAAGTGAGATTGCCGAGCGCCCATGTCATTTTGCGGTTAAATTGCCATCCTGCAGCAACTGCGTCACTAGTTGTGGAGGAACTTCTGAATTTCTGTTTCAAATCTATGAGCTTCTGGCTGGACTCTGAATGTAACTTGTTAACATGAATTTCTGCTTAATGTGAATTTCTGTGTATGAGGATGGCAACAGATTTGGAATTTTTGCAGTCCTATTATCACAAACAGATTGCATGTACAGCGCTTAACAAATTTATTAGACCACCTATCATAAAAATGAGAAAGACCATCCAACACCACAAAGTGCTTTTCAGTGAGTTCTCAGTGTTTTACCATTTTGAACAGCAGTGAGGAATTTCAAACTGAATTCACATTTTTATATCCAAATTTAAGCTGGCACACTGGACTTCTCTGAGAAGTCAGAAATTAATCAAACATAACATTCAACCACTAA
>VUQI01038997.1:0-19171 GCA_015106735.1 Paratilapia polleni | reverse complement strand
GTGACCATACACCAATAACACTATGACCACCTGCCTAATATTGTGTTGGTCCCCCTTTTGCTGACCATACACAACAAACTGTGATGCACTGTGTATTCTGACACCTTTCTATCAGAGCCAGCATTAACTTCTTCAACAATTTGAGCTACAGTAGCTCGTCTGTTGGATCGGACCACAAGAGCCAGCCTTCGCTCCCCACGTGCATCAATGATCCTTGGCTGCCCATGACTGAAGAGCATTAACACTCTTCAGTCGCCAGTTCATCCCTGTCCTTCCTTGGACCACTTTTGATAGATACTGATTACTGCAGACCGGGAACACCCCACAAGAGCTGCAGTTTTGGAGATGCTCTGACCCAGTTGTCTAGCCATCACAACTTGGCAGAGTCAAACTCGCTCAAATCCTTACGCTTACCCATTTTTCCTGCTTCTAACACATCAACTTTGAGGACAAAATGTTCACTTGCTCCCTAATATATCCCACCCACTAACAGGTGCCATGATGAAGAGATAATTAGTGTTATTCACTTGACCTGTCAGTGGTCATAATGTTATACCTGATCAGTGTAGTTTTACCTGTTTGCAGTGCACGCCAGCCAACTACTTTCAGTATGTAAATAGCCAAATTATCTCCAAACTGCTTACTTGAGTGTACTTTCCTGTCTTCCATCTAGCACACACAACATTTCTGTGCATACTCGTGCCATGCAAAAATGCATAAGCGATGTATCCAACATTTACTGAACTTCTGTTGTGCTTTTATTAATGAAAACTGTATTGTGGTGGTTATTATTTGTCACTCAGTTATGGTTCAACATTTTACAAACTCAGACATACTCAATTTAATCTCATATGCTCTTTGCCTAACAACTTGTCAGTTTTAAGTTATTAGCCAGTGAGTGTGCAGTTTCCCATGATTTCCCAGTCAGATCAACCCCTTGTTCATCACATCTGGTTTCAAAACACTGAATGGTGTGATGGCGAAAAAGATAAACTTGAAGCTTCATTACAGGACTTCACTAACCAATGGGTGTTGTCCAACTTTGATACTGTCTGTGTTAGATATGATTAGATTGAAACATCTGAGTGATTTTTATATCTGGCAATGAGGAGGTGCAGCTACAACACCAGGGGTCCCTTGACATTTCAAGATCTGCTGCCATACATATTCTCTAATACTTACTTTACTCCATCAAATAGGGTTATCAAGAAAATCGATACTCCGATACTAATAGATACTAAAAGTTACTATTGGATTAGAAACTCATTTGCAACAGTATCAGTACTAACCGTACCATCTTCGTCTTCTCCATTTGACACACACCTTTACACAGCAGCGCTGTAAACAGGCAGGTACTAGAGCCTGACCATTTAAGACCAATACTGATATTGCGAGATTTAAAAGTCCAAAATATTGGCAGATTTCTTTTTTTTTTTTCTTTCAGGCACATGAAACAGATTTCCCTAACATTTGTTATGTGTAGTTATTTATGAGTCCTTACTAAGATAAGACAATGCAGTTTAAAAAAAACAACCTTTTTTGTCACAAGTCATTGATAACTCGTTTACCGCCTGCCTGACTCCGCTTGGATCAGCTGGATCTTGCATTTGTAGTGTTGGTGACAAGGAAGTTGCAGAGTGCCTTCTGGTGGACAATTTATGCAGCATCAACACTTGTAACATAGTTGAAGGGTGTTTCTCCCATCTCTTCTTTATTTTTTAAATTTTCATTTATCGGCCGTTATAAATGGCGATACCGATATCTCGGCAAATAGCTAACATTGGCCGATAATATCGGCCCGCCAATATATTGGTCAGGTGCTAGCAAGCACACTGCCCCTCCCCTCACTAGCAGCTGAACACATGAACAGTAGTAGATGTTCACAACACTAAACAGCACTTTGAGGAGTTTCTAGGGTCAGTAAAGCTCCCGTTTCAGTAACACAGAAGTATTAAACAGTTATCATAAACACTGTGACAACCCCTTAGGAAATAAGGGAACAGCCAAAAGTACCTTTATCCAATAGCCACATTAGCCATCTGTTAAGTTATCAGTAAGATAGCAGCTATGGCTAATAATAAAACTATAGCATTAATGTGGGAGCTAGGCATCAAACGTTAATAGTCCTGCCTGTCTGTAAAGTTAATGGACAGTGTTAGACAGGATAACAATAATTATTTCTGTTTAAAAAGTGTTTTTCTTAAAGTCCCAGATTGAAGCTGAGAAAAGTTACTAGTTACTAGACAGAAACAGTGGCAGCCTACCTCACCAACTCTATTTGATCTGCAGTGAAAATATGGTGCCAAGTCACCAGAAGCTCAGCACTACCTCAGACAACCTAAAAATATTGTTATCCTTTGTGTTTTTTGCACTACCTAAGAGAATCTTAAAATATTTGTCATATATATACACCTTACAGTTATGTTACTGTAGTTTCACTACATTAGACAACTTAAAAATAATATTGTCATTGATGATGGATGGTATCAAGTATTGAATATTTTCCTGGGTACTGGTACTGAGTTTGTGACAACCCTACCATTAAATCAGTTTTTGTTATACTTTGTTGTTGCCAAGTGATCCAGTTGCACATGACACACAAGCATATCAGGACCATGAAAACAGTCCAACAGCAGCTCCAAATTATTACTGTAGTCAGATTAACTTCATTCATAAAAACCTACAAAAGCTCATTATAAACAACATCTTAACCAGCAAGACACAACTCTGGGTCAAATTTGGCTACTGTCAGACAAAAAGAAATCCAATATGGATAAATAGCATGTCAACCAGTCCTAATTGTGCTCTCTTTTGTGCTTCCCCATGTCAGACATATCTAGGTCAGTCTGAGTGTTGAAGTCACAGTGTAGCTACAGAGAAAAACAGCATGCTGTCATTATTTATTCCATTTCATGGTTCAGAGCTTAGTAAAGCAGCATGTGGCTGAATCCCAAAGGAAAACATCTTCTCCTTCCTTGATGAGGGACCCTTCTAAATAACTCAGATCATGCCTAAGGCGTGACTCTAAGAAGCTTGCTACATTCAGGCTTTGTAGGTTTACTGTATTGCTATAGCTCCAGATAATTGAATGCGCTGCTTTGTGTTGCAGATGGACGGAGACAGCTCGACCACCGACGCCTCCCAGCTGGGCATCACCGGAGAGTACATGGCTTCCAGTCACTATGTTCTCCAGTCTCAGGAAGGTCAGGAGAAAAACAGAGAGTCAGCTGACAACCATCATTTTCATTGCAGTGCTTTTTGGCTTCGTTTGTATAGAGCTGAGTCTTTGTGTGTTTTATAGATGATGGAGAGGAGAATCTGAATGACCATGAAGACGGTGGTGTTAAGGAAAACTACAGGGAACAGGACATATATCTCCCCATTGCTAATGTGGCTCGCATCATGAAGAACGCTGTTCCTCAGACTGGAAAGGTTTGTGAGGGAGGAAAGGGAGCAGAAATACCTGTAGCTGATGTTCTGGATATTTTTTTTTTTTAAGATGGGTAACTGATGTATTAGAGTAAAGCTAATCATCTTGGTTATTTTGATGAAAATAGTAACAATGACTGTCCAGAGAGGAAATGATTGAGAACCCATAATTTGCTTTTTGGGTGTTACCCTGTTCTTTACACTACAAGCCACATTCATCCCTTTACATAGTGCATTATTCTAAGTACTCACTCTGATGGATGCATCAGTGAATTCGGGGTTCAGTATCTAGCCAGGGGACTTGTGAGCTTGCAAAAGAAATTCTTAATCTCCAGAGTTTCACCTTCTAGCTAAATAAGGGTTTAAAAAACAGTAATTAGTCAAACTACCACTACAGACTTAGATTTGTGATCTTTGCACCCTAGCCTGTTGCTAGGCAGCGCCGTCATAATATCTAATATAGATAAGAACCTTCAGACCTAAGATGTAGGTGTGTGCCAAGTTCGGTTGCTCAACCCCTGATCGTGTAAGGAGGAGTTGGTGGACAAAAAACCAAGCACAAAGACAGACAACAGACATTTCATGTATTGTAGTGAGATTCCCATCCCTGCTCAGTGGTCAGCATTAAAGTAACAACTAAAGTTACTGATTAGTAGAAGGTTGAGTCTTGTGAAATTGTATCTTTTGTTTCACAAAACAAATTATTTCTTAGATGTGAATGAGATAGAGGTAAAGGATGTCTTTGCCTGACTTGAAATACTTTTTTTTTTCCTTTTAAATGCCAACAGACAGCAAATTTTTCTCCTGAAAATAAATTTGTTGTTTAGACATAAATGATGATGAGTATAAACAACAGTAAGACCAATTAAGTATTTTTTTAACAGTTTTCCCTTGGCCTGATGAAAATATAACATTGTTTCCAAAGACCAAATGCTGTTTTATTCTGAGACAACTTTGAATTCTTTGTAATGTCTGCATCTCTTTTTTTCCTCAAAGATTGCAAAAGACGCAAAAGAGTGTGTGCAGGAGTGCGTGAGCGAGTTCATCAGCTTCATCACGTCCGAGGCGAGCGAGCGCTGCCACCAGGAGAAGAGGAAGACCATCAATGGGGAGGACATCCTGTTCGCCATGTCCACACTGGGCTTTGACATGTACGTGGATCCACTGAAGCTCTACCTGCAGAAGTTCAGAGAGGTGAGGCTAAAGTTCATGTTCATCTTCTAGAGCCCATTTTATTTGGGTATTTAAGCTCAGACTCTGAGCCTGGGCATGTTTCAGTGATGGTTTACTGCTAAGGTTTTCTGTTTCTTTGTCTAAACTGCTATTTGATGGATTCAGATGAAATGCTGCCAGAGTGACTTAACAGGCTCCTCTAATAACTTTTCAAAAAGTAACCCAGTATTATGAATGTAAAAAGCTATGATGATGACATGCAGTTTTAGCATTCGTGGCTTTTTTATCTGCCAGTTGTGATTCGAAGCAGCTCATTTTGGAAGGACCATAAAGCAGCTGTGTTGCCAGATGCGCTTGGAACTCATGCAAGGACATTATTAACGTTAGGGTTTTTTATTTGTAACCTAATTTGATTATCCCAAATCAGATTATGGCCAATAAATTAACTGGAAAACTGTAAGGTTTGCATGGGTGATTGGAGTCCTTGAAATTACTTGAATAAAAAAATATATATATTTTTAAAGTTATGAAAGTGCTTGAAAGTGCTTGAAATTGTTGCATTGTTTTCGTAGTATAAAGGGCCCAACTCCAAGATTTTTTTTTTTTTTTTTAACAGGAGAGCATTTTTATTGTATTGTTTTATTGCTCAAACTGTGGCCATGATGTAAGATTTATACTTTTAAGAAATGTAGTACCCAATCGTGGCTTAGAAGTCGTAAACTATTGTAAACTATGATGCAAAATTCTTCAGTTTAGTTTCAGTTTAGTTTTTTGTTTTGGAATTGGATTTTTGAAAAATGTGGAGTTGTGGCCCTTTACGAATTCACTGATTCAGTTAGACATCGTTACACATGAAGTTTAAACGAACAACAGAATTCACAGGGTAATTATATTTAGCTAAGTCACTTTTTAGGAGGGATTGAGGGTTATGTTAATTAAGGCATGTTCATTTCTGGAATGTGCACACTGATTACAGCTTTTTCTCATGTAATTTTACCAGCTAACATGGAAAAAGGTTGTAATGCAGGTTGTTTTTTAAATTGACTGCGGCATCATGTTTTACTTGGTTCTGCTGCTGGCTTCTGGGTCCTGGTCATGCTAATTGGTTAATTTCATTACTTAGAATGATTGTTAAATACAACTGGGGAAACTTTTTATATTTTGGTCCCTACTGGCTTACATTAAGTACGTAAGAAAAAGGTATTAAAGTGCGTGGCATTAAAAATGTGTAAACCATGAAATACATTCATGTGAAAATAAAATTTTCACAAGACTGTGCAGTCCTGTGAAAAACTAAGTACACCCACAGGATTCAATAGCTTGTAGTTGCTCCTTTCAAAGCAGTACCTTGAAGTAATCATTTTATGTATGACTTTATCAGTCTCTCTCATTGTGGAGGAATTTTGGCCTACTCTTCTTTACAGTGTTGCTTCAGTTCATTGAGGTTTGTGGGCATTCATTTATGCACAGCTCTCTTAAGTTCCCACCATAGCATTTCAGTCATGTTGAGGGTCTGGACTTTGACTGGGTCATTGCAACACCTTGATTCTTTTCTTTTTCACCCATTCTGTTGTAGATTTGCTGCTGTGCTTGGGATCATTGTCTTGTTGCCTGACCCAATTTTGGCCAAGCTTTAGCTGTTGGACAGATGGCCTCACATTTGACTCTAGAATACTTTGGTATACAGAGGAGTTCATGGTCGATTCAGTGACTGCAAGGTGCCCGGGTCCTGTGGCTGTAAAACGAGCCCAAATCATCACCCCTCCACCACCGTGCTTTATAGTTAGTATGAGGTGTTTGTGCTGATATGCTGTGTTTGGTTTTAGCCAGTCTTGACGCTGGGCATTATGGCCAACCATCTCCACTTTGGTCTCATCTGTCCAAAGGACATTGTTCCAGAAGTCTTGTGGTTTGTTCAGATGCAGCTTTGCAGACCTAAGCCATTCTTCCATGTTCTTTGTAGAGAGAAGAGGCTTTCTCCTGAGAAGCCTCCCAAATAAGCCATGCTTGTTCAGTCTTTTTCTAATAGTACTGTCTTCAACTAGCTGTTTGGTATTTTGGAAGTTCTCTGAGCTTTGCATGGTCTGATCCTGCGGTGAATTTGCTGGGACGTCCACTCCTGGGACAACTGGCATTGTGTTAAAACACACCTGAATGCTCAAGACCAGCAAACTGCCAAAACTTGTGCTTTTATAGACATGCTTACACTTGTTGATGATCAATTAATCAAGTGCATTTGATTAGCAGCACCTGGCTGCTAGTTACACTCTTAATTCCTCTGAAAGCAGTAAAGGTGTACTTAGTTTTTCACAGGACTGCATAGAGTCATGTGAAAACTTTGTTTTTACAAAGTATCTATAGAAGACTGTAGACTGTATCTATGGAAGAAGATGTAAAACAAACTTGTGTAGTTCCAGGTGTTGCTGTGTTCACAAAGTTAATGTTTCCTGGTGTCTCTGCTCTTCTTCAAGGCGATGAAGGGGGAGAAGGGGATGGCAGGTGTAGCGGTGGGAGAAGGTCTGGGTGAGGACCTCTCAGAGGACAGCTTCAGTAAGTGGAGCACAAGCAATGTTTTTTCACCCTCTGTCTTTTTTTTTTTTTTCCCCTCCACATACTTTTTTTCTTTTACTGTGAATGAGCAGTCCTGATAAATTCCACTTTGTTCTTTCATCAGCAAATCCACTGCCAGCTGGGATTATCACAGCAGATGGTCAGCAGCAGAACGTTATGGTGTACACCACCTCATATCAACAGGTAAAACTCACATTATTGTTGCATTTCCTGTTAGTTTAAAACATTATGATGTGTTTACATGTATTACCAAGATAAGGGATAAACAAATCAATCGCTTGGCTGGATTATTTTACCATGAACTGAATAAACCCTGAAAACTTTGGAAAAGTCATTGAAATTAGCTTCACAGATCTGTATAATAAAGTATATGTGGCTCAGTTAAAATCAGTATTGATCGATGAATTTTTGAGTTGATTGCTTTGCTTGACATTACAGTGGCTATGTGAGTTAGTTATAGACTTGCAGCTTGCACTTTGAGTAGATGTAAATTTATGTAATGCTGGAAAAAAAAAAGGTCAGAGATATCACGTATAGGGGAGGAAGTACTGCTGGTATTGTGTGGGAAGCTCTCAACCCCATCACTGGCTTTTTCACATGCCAACCACTACAAGCTGCAGTGCTTCATCGCACAAGCAACAACAAAGCTCTAACTGAAGGTACTGGGTTCTAAAGGTGTAAACCAGCTGTCATAATGTAGATGTTACTGTTTTCAGTTTGAGTGTGTTTTCATGGCAAAATGTGCTCCTGGAGAGAATTTGTTACATGAACTACCACAGTAGTTGTAGATGGTAGTAGATGGTTTAGACTACTTTGGTAGGTGTTTTCATCTCTTTCTGTCTGCGTGTGGAAAGATTTTATTAACATGACACTGTCACAGTTGTGCAAGATGCAAGCACAAAACTTATCAGGTGTAAAATTATATCGAAGATGACCATGGTCAGAAGACGATCTCTTTCGAAGGGCGTCATGCTTGTTGGTGGTCTCCATTTCTCTCTGAGACTGTAGCCGTCTGACGTTAATTTCAGTGTTACTGCTCTCTGTTTTTACAAACATCATTGCCTTCTGCTTTTTGTCAACCTTACTTAAATGTTTCTTTTGGATTGAACCACACAGTTGTCATTGGTTTTAGTTAATATCCCAGTGCTTGACACTGTTGTCCCTGAAGGGAGCATGCACATACAGAACTTTAGGGGCGAATGCACATTGATCAACTCATGTTTTCCAAAATTTAGGGATCATGTCGGATTTCAGGGTGTTTTTTTTTTAATCTGGTGTCACGGGGGGGATTCAATAATTACATGTAGGGTGTCCATCTAAAAATTCTATCAGAATTAAATACCTTGGAAATTCTTTCAGGCTCTTGTGCAGTACTCTGTGCCCTCACACAAATGCTTTTAAATAAAAAATAACACTGCACAGGAGCCTGAAAATTATTTTATATTGAACAAGTGTTTTGCATGGTGGTGGATGTATTATTTAGATCCTCTGCTTGCACTGGTTGCTCTTACATGAGTGTAGTTGTCAACTATAGAAAAACATTTTCCTCTAACCCTCTGTACCCCAATACAATCCTATTAGAATGATCCAGATTTCCAAATAAAGGTGAAATCTGATAATCGTTCTAAACACCTGAATTTAACTTAAAAACTACTGTAAAGTATCAAATATAAGTTAGTTTTAATTTAAAGATCACAACTAGCTCTTTCAAACTATATGTGACCATTTAACATTTGTACATGTATATACATCATCTCTTTCTCATGATGTCTTTCTCCTTCTCCTCTTCTTCTGCCTCCTCTACCACTGCTCTCTCCTCCCTCACTTCCACCTCATCCTCTTCCTCCTCACCTCAAGCCTCATCTCTTGAACTGAAGTCAGGGCTCTAAAACACAAATCTGCATAAACATGTTTATTTCTTCCCGATATTGTCACAGTTACTTATTGTCAGCAGATTAGACATGCGACCCTCCCGTTTCTGGACAGCTGACAACGTGCCGGCTAATCAGCAACAACAGCTGGTTATAAGCTAACATTATGTCAGCTTATGTTAGGCTCAAGTGTCCTAAAAATCCCACTTTCCCTCTGATAAACAGTTTGATTATATTCTCACATTGTATGAGAGTTTATTCGCTAAGTGTCTAAGTTTGACAATGTTGGCTCCACTTCAAGGAAAGTTTCATTAGCAGCGGCTAACAGCAGCTAACAGCGGCAAAAACAGCAGCGCTTCCTGAGAGAAAAGTTCAGGATATCTTCAACAACTCACCTCAGTATTGCTGTCTTCAGTCAGAAGTGAGCTTAACTGACTCATCGACCTGTATCGGACTCTTTTCACAAAGTTTTACAGCTTCCTCCAGAGTAAATGGATGTGGATACTTCTCACCCGGCATATTGACAGCTGAGTTAAACAGTAGACTAACAGCCTGCACTCACTACAGATGAACGCTGGCCAGAGCATAAAATACCACAAAATATTTAATTGACACATATCCGTTTTTTATTCCTGATTTATTGCTAAGTGTTGATATTATTCAAATATGTTAAAATATACTGTGTACAAAAACGTTTTTATACACAAACAGTAGTAGAAACGTGCCGACTAGCTGCGGCATATGGGGTACAGAGGGTTAAGTTAACCTTTGTTCACTGTCTCTGCTGCCGTGCCGTCTCTTTGCTGTTGGCTGTGAGTCACATAGAGAGCAGAGGCGGCAGCTCAGCAGTGAATTTACCATTGGTAAATGTGTTCAGGGTTACTGAACTGAAAAAGGGCTTCTTTGGCTAAATCTGCACAGAACCTCCTAAATACAGTCTACATTTCTGTTTTTAGTTGTGTGTGGAACACTCTCAGTTGAGAACTCTGCATACCTTAGTACATTTTGTCATGGTCTTTTATTCATATTTTTCATGTATATAGATGTTTCTGGTAATTTATTATTTATTAAACTTGCCTCAAAGTCTTGGAAAAGTAGAATTTTGTTGGTAATGTTGTATAAACCCTGTCTAATCTAAGCACACTTTGTTCCAGATTCCCACTGTACAGCAGATCCAGTTTTCATGACGAGGCCTCACTCCCAGCCCAAACACAGCGGCTCCATGCAGAGCCTGCGGTCACCGGATGACCTCTGATCTGGCCACTGGGTAAAGGTTATCAGACAGAGAGTAGGAGGCATCTGCAGAATCCCTCATGTACAGAGAAGTCACTACCTGTTAAGTAGAAAGTGTAGTTTCTAGTTGCGAGGTTCCAGATGCTTTGGAGAGCTTCCAAAGCAGCTGGGAAATTCAAGGCTTTATTTTAAAGGCTAGTTTTCGTACATGATTTAGTGATGGAATTCCTTTTGTGCGTGTGTATTAATGTGTTTGCTTTTATGCTTTTTTTTTTCCCCAGGGGTGGGGGGCTGGGATAGAGGGGGTAATAAAGGGAAGTGTTGCATTGGATGCTTATTTTTTTTTAACACCTTCTCTGTTTGAATCAAGAGGAGCCATGTTGTTACTGTCATAAGATCATGCAGCTCTTTTGTAAGTTCACAGTTTACCATGTGCTTTAATGTTATAAAGATCCTTTGAATAAAAATTCAAAAGCGATGTTTCAAACTTCATTTTATTTCATCATGTAAAGCGACCCCAGTTCGCACATTTCATGGTCAGTAGAAGCTGAGCTACTGATTTGTGTCCTACCTGACACAGCGCAGAAGCTCATAGATCTTCTCCAGGGGGGTGGTGGTCTTGAAAGGACACAGCAACTCCAGATCCTGGCAGATAGCTAGCAGCTCTGTGGCCAGCACTGCAGGACAGAGCCACAGGTTAACATATTGCACATACGTGACTATCTGCTTTCTGAATCTTTTGAAGTGTTATCTTGTTCCACATGCTACACAACTCTCAGGGCTTTACGAACAGCCCAGCCGCCCATAGACAAGATCCTCTGTTGCTGCGCTGGTTGAAAGGGAGTCAAGGGTTAGGGAGTCCTAACCCTTTTCTCTGGTGGCACAGAGCCTTATTCTCTGACACTGCTGGAAAGAGTTCTGAACCTATTGATACAGAGTGTGTGCACCAGGAGAGGCACTTTCAGGGTTTTCTCTCAAAGGGATGGCCTGGGGGACCAAGAAATCAGAAATAAATAGTGTAGAAAACATCGGGTACAATTTCAGGCTTGTGCAGCCTTGTGCCCTCATACAGATAGATTACATGAAAAGTGGCTGCACAAAAACTGTACTTGAAGGGCTGTGGTATTTATCTGATTCTCACAACTTTTTAAGGATTTTTTAAGCCACTGTCAGGATGTACTACTGTCCACCATCTCCCACATGGAACAGGTGGAGAGAGGACAGCACATCAAGCAGATCTCATTAGTGAGTTCACAGTGATGTTACTGTGGCTGGATACTCTCCATGGAAATTTCCTCCAGATATTGTCACTCCAGTTTCTGCAAATTAAGGATTCATGAGATACCCACAGACAGTACAAAATATACAAACCGTCTATGGAGAGACCGGTCAGTCTTCTGTGGTTTGTCAAACACTGCCACCTCGTGGTGCAAGATTTCTATCACTCGAGTATGTGTGGGGAAATGGCCTAAACTATAAGTAAGGACTCAAAAATAACTACACATACCAAATTCAGGGAAATCTGTTTATGTTTGAAGTATCTGTGTGTCTGACAGAAAAAAAATATCGGCGGACATGTTGGATTTTTAAGTCATCACATACCGGTATCGGTCTTAAAAATCCTGTATCAAATAAGAGGCTGACACCAACCACCTGTTTGATCTGCTGATTTAGTCCAGCATATTTAAGATCTGACTTGCCACAGTCTGGATGCGGACAGTGTGGCTTCACATGCCAAAACTTCCTGGGCATCCACAGGAACAGGGGTTGGCCAAAGTACTACTCCAGTGCTGGCAAGGCACTAGAAGTCAGTGACGGGCAAGGCGGATACCACATCATTCTGGGTACCTTTGTGTGGTCCACCTCTCATTGATTAAAGCGTCCAGGGCTTTGGAAATCCAGCCTTGGACAGCTTCTGTCAGGGATCCAGGCAGCAGGAGGGCAAATTCTGCTCTTTTTTTAAACAGATATTAATAACTGATTGAATCAATAAAAATATGAAACCATAGTCTTTGAATGAATATTGAACAAAGGGACAGTGATTATGAAATGAATTACAAAGTCCAGGTTCTAAAGGACATGAAAACAATTGTCAAAATGGATAGAAAAAGAAAATATAAGTGTATTCACGATCGTGTACACTTGTATTACAGTCACTGTGGTCATGTTTGTAACTTTATTCTCATGTATAGATATATATAACATGATTTACTTATAGTGTAGAAAATAAAATAAGCAGGTATAAGACAAGGAGTGAGAAACTGTGTGTGTGTGTTAGAGAGAGAGAGATTGTGTAAATATTTCATAAATACATGCATATGTGTCAGTGGGTCCCAGCGGTTGTAGCCTAACTGTGTCTAACGTGGGTGCCATGCTGGATTCAGCAGAGCAGGGGACAGAGCAGACAAGTGAAAAAAAAATGACATCAAAGTAGAACACACTAGAAATATGAAAACAACTGCCGTGTTACACAAAATTCCTTTTCTAATTGCATACTTGCATGGATGAAACTTTTGTGGTGAAAACAGCCTCTTGACAGACTTATCTAACGTTTGCCGAGACTTGCTTTTCCCTGTCAACAATGCACACAGTGAGGACACTGGTAGTGAGGACTGTTGAGAGGAAGTGGAGGGTTGTGAGGAGATTGCAGCTTGAGAAGAGGAAGAAGTTTGTGTGTGAAATGTACTTCTGTAAGGCTCTTTTTTTTAATAAAGTTATTATGTGAATCAGAGGCTCCTGACTCCTCTGGCATGGATGTAACCTCATACCCAGCATAATGTTTGGCCCCTGAAGGTTCCAAACTGCAACTGATGTTGCCCAAGAAGAAGCTGCTCATTATCAGGGTCCCCACCATGACTCAAAACAGCCATCCTTGCTGATTTCTAAATTTAGGATCAATTCTCTATGTTAAAAAAAGGATAGAAAAGGCTTAGTCAGCCCTCTCATACAGCATATACTTTATAAACTATTGACCAAACAAGAGTCAATAGCAGAATAAGCTGTTTGGCATTGGCAGAGAAGATTTGGCAACTTCTTCATGGGCGCAACCCACATACTCAACTCTGCTGCTCAACCCACAAATGTATTTTCCTTACAAATGTGGCACCATTTAAAGGGAAATAAACAGGCTTTCTAACGGTATGAGATTTATTGCCAAGAAGTATTGTTACAACAAAGAAATAATCGACCAAAGACAAATTTCCTTACTTTTTGTGCTAAGTTTATTATATTGCCACAACTCTCTCTCATATAGTCTACCTCACTATTCATGGATAAATGCTTGCATGCATATAGGGAAATCAATCTGTTTGTATACACCTACCCTACAAATGTTTTTTAGTATGTACATATTTGTTTCAGATCATTTCTATCTCCTTTTTTCATATTCTTTCATTTCTTATTTACTTGTGTATTTTAGTTCTGGATATGTAGACTGCAAACAAAGAATTTTATCATGCGTGTTTATTTGTGCATAAGCATGTGGCAATAAAGTCTTTGTATCCCTGTATTCTACCCTTGTATCCTGAACTCCCATTAATAAAACTAAAATGAATTAAGCTGAAGTCTGTGTCTACTTCTGCTCCAAGTAAATGAGTGTTGCCTCAAATGAAATTTGCTAGCATTTTTTTGTGATAAATGATGCACACGGGAATAATTCTGCTGCCTTTAATGAGTTGGATTGTTGGATTTGCTCTCTGGAATTAATTAATTTCATGAAGGATGACATTGCTGTGTATAGTGAATGTATTTCATGGTTGTACAGCTAAATTAAAAAATAGAACACAGAGCTAATTGTACTTAAGCTTTATACTTAAACTTGTACTTAAACTTTAAGCAGTAATGTTTATGTAAAACTATAAATTAATTGTGACCTATAGGTCAGGTTTTTTGAGCTGAAGTCCAGAAGACAGAGATATACAGACAGATATAACAGACACCCTGGAGTTTCTACAGACCTTCCAGAGAACCCAGAGAAGATTGATAGCTTTCCATTTGCAATGGATGGCGAGCCCCAGCCCATACTGAACTGAACTTTACAGCCTGAGTGCTGAGGTCTACTAGAAGAAACTGTACTCTAACACAGATCAGTGTACTGGTTTCACACCAACCACCTGCTGCAGATCAACCAGCCATCTGAACTGGATAATAGTGAGATTAAAAGACTGGGTTCTGATTTTTCCTATGTGTGCACAGTTGTTTTTGGGTTATAGTTTATTGGTTGTACCACCGTACAAGGGCTCATGTTATTGTTGACCTGAACAATAACTTAATACAACCAGATTAGTGTTTAAACAGTGTTGTGCCTATGTCTTTCATCACAGTTATCAATCTTGGCTCCTGCCATTCCTAAAATCGTATCAATCTGGTCACAGGCTCACATAGCCACGGGCAAGGCAGCAGTAGTGTTATATTAGAGGTCACAAGACATCCAATTGTTGCCGCCAGGTTCTTTTTGTCATTATCAGAATATTTTAATGTTAGACAAAAATGTAAAGTGGTGTAAACTCTAAGGGCTTAACTCCTGCATACGCATATTTTCTTTAAGGTTTTATTTTACTAGTGGAGGTGTACTGAGGGTTCCACTGTTGAGAATGAATTCATCATATATAGTGTGAGTATTAATACTGAAGCAAAATTGCAAAATTGCATTCATGACTGTCCCATTGGCAGAGAAGCAGTCACCATAGAGTGAGTGTAATGATGGGCACTGTGGTCAACAATTTTAGGCCATGCCCTGCAAAGGAATCAGGTTCCACTGAGATTTGAACTCAGATCACTGGTTAGATAGCAAACAATAGTTGAAACTATGTTAAATCAACATTGCACTGTCAACCTAAATTTCATTGAATCAACGTTGACACTGATTCTCGATCAGTTTTGCACCCTCGGTTAATATTGAAACAATGTTGAAATCGTGACTAAAGATCAATGGCATTTTAGTGGTGTTTCAACTGACTGTAAAATTTCATTGAATCAATGTTGAAGTCTGACATTGATTTTTAGTCACTTTTGCATCCTCAGTCAATATTGAAAAAATGTTGACTTCAGTGGTATTTCAAACAATATTAAACACAGCAAATTACTAAAAATACTTAAAACTATTGTACTTTACTTTGAAGTCATGATAAATGGTGATGTTGATTTTAATCTTACTATTAAACAACAGGCTCTAACATGTAAACGACAACAGACAACGTCACATCAGTTAAAACACAAGTTTACTTAATTTATTAAATCAAGATTAGTTTAAAATCATGTCTGATGAATTCACTCCTACACTGCATGATGTCCTGCCTCCACCCGGTCGGGATCGTAGCTGTGAACTGCCTGTAGCTAAAGGAGACATCTCAGACTGCCGCCCCATCTATAAAAGAAAAGACAAAACCAAAAAGTGAATAAAGCATATGAAAAAATATGAAAGGAGTATGTTTTGTTGAGATTTGGGTTTCTTCTACTTAATATATGTCTCTCTCCTCTAACTCATCCTAGCTAACATAATCCTGCTGTCATCTATCAGTTATCAGTTATGTTAGCTAGCTAGCTTCTGTTAACGACATTTTGGAGGTGTTTAATAATGACCACTGTGTCAGTCACACATCTACAGTAAGTATGAACAGTGTTCGAACACGCTTATCACAGCCTGCTTTTGTTGTTTTGATGACAGATTAATAGTTACACCATTCCTCATTTTTGGATAACTGGGGGTTAGGTTAATTGGTAATTCTAAATTGGCTGTGGGTGTGAATGTGAGCGCGACAGACTGGTGACCTGTCCTGGGTGTACCCCGCCTCTCGGCCTATGGTAGCTGGGATAGGCTCCATCCCCCATCCGCGACCCTGAATAGGATAAGTGGAAGAAAATGGATGGATGGATGGATGGATGGTGGGGTGAAAGACGAGGATTAAACTTCAACTTGCTGCAAGTTTTACAGAACAAAATCAGGTGTCACTGCAGCAGTCCATGCCTCCAAAGCCAGAGAGCTGCGTGCAGTTACGCAAGTCGCGGCTTTTGTGCCATGTGCAACATTTAACTGCACAAACATTTGCCACATGTGCCACAAGCATGGCACAAACATTTTTGACAGTGCATCAATATTGAGACTGTATGGTACGACTGTGCATTCGTGACAGTGTCAAAGTACCTTTGTCACAGGACCAAGTTGTTTATGATGAACACTGTGGGCTACAAACAAATGATTTTACCATAGTTTAGAGCATGTTTTTTTTTTTAGTCATAAGAACCTGAAATACAAATTGAAAAATAAAAAGAGGAACTAATTAGACTAAATGAGTTTGAAAAAAAGATTAAGCTCTAAAGTCTGAAATTATCCTTTTTTAACCACCAAGTTACCAAAGGTGAGACTTTTCCTAAAAATAAATATGAACGTGAAAATTTGAAAATAAATATGAGGAAAATATGATAATTATAAACTCTATAACAAACTTTCTGCTGAATAAATTAAAAAATGTAATACCGTCTGTGGTTCTACGTGTTCTAGGTGACACCGGGAGTCATGGTGATGAGGATCACGCGTGAGCAGCTGGTTTAAAAGTAGAGGCCAAAATTCTGTTTCACATCTGAGCGCGAACAGGAGCTTTTCAATAAATGCTGTGAAAACTGCGAAAATCTTCAAGGAAACAACTGCTCAAGCGGCCAAAAATGGCCTCCGCTGGTTTTCAGCGTGAGAAGCACCTGCTGTCACTTAACATCACCATCGTATACTGGATGAACGCTACGGTAAACCATAGTCATGAAGTATAATATAATATTTCTAACCAAATACACCGTAGTCACCTTTAATTGCTTTTAAGTGAGTAGGATTTCATATGTGTGAACATTTCAGGTGAAATATTTCTGTCATATTTGAGTAAAAATAATTCTAGGAGGTACAAAAGGGTCGCCTGGGCCATTTTTGAAAATACTATAGAATGCACGCGCAGTGAAAACGTCTGACATCAGTGTGGTCGTGCTGGGGTCCCGTTATTGTACGTTCAGGGTTTTAGTTTGAATGTTTTGGTTGTTGGCGTTGAATTGGAGTTCATAAACTGTGAATCTGTAAACCTGTAAAGTGAAACCATGATGGATCTTTTAAAGTTCATTTGGTTTTCAGTTGCTCTGAGAATCATTCCTTGAGTTTAGAGACAGGTAAGTGAAAAATCGATGTAATTTTGAGGCAGGCTAAGCAGTCCTCGGAGATGTAGCCTAATTTCACCTTGTGCGCATTATGTGCAAAATCAGTTATACCTACTGTGTGTACTAGATGCTAATCTTGCACAATGTGTCATATTTATGTGAGGACATTATGTGAAAGTTGGTCTGGGATTGTAGCGTCTAAGCAGATGTCCATACGTGCGTGCGATTAGTGCGGGATTCATGCAAAGTGCGCATGCAATAAGGAGCACTTTGAGGTTTATCACCTGAATTTAGATGCGTTATTTTCAACAATAGCGCTTCACTAACTGGAAAACGTAAAAATACAAGTGCTAAACGTGAGTGCATATTAAACATTAATGAAACTCCATACAACCTTATTGACAATGTGCCCATAACTCCGAAATATTATGGTTTACGTTAATTTATAACAATTTTCGGTATACTTATAGAGTCCTTCGAACAATATTGTCCCTGAACTTTCTTCATAGTCACCAAAACCACAGAAAAATCTTTTTTGCTGTGAGCTGTGCAATGTAGTTTCAAATGCAGCTAAATAATAATTTTTCAAATGATCTGTATCAGCAGAACTTGTTTAGTGTCTGCAACATGCTAACACTAAACTTGGATTGGATTTGAAGTGGTTACTGTGACCTTGTTGAATACATGTCATTTAACCATTTGCAATGCAAAGAAGATTCAACATGATTTTTTCTTGCTTTCTATCACATGAAAATATTAAATAAGGCATTTCATAAGGCTCTTACACTGATTAAGAAACTGCTGGGAGTGTCTTAGTGTTTGTATGTGGAAATAGCATGTGATGATTTAAGACCGTTATCTTGACATTCAAATCCAAGCTTTAATTTGTCTGATCACATCATGATTAATGTGGATAATGCTTAGAGTGTCGATCTGCCCAGGATGTACCCTGCCTCTCACCCATGACAGCTGGGATAGACTCCAGTTGATGGATGGAAGATCCAAAGAGAAACATCCAAAAGCATTGAGGACCCTCTCACTACAAAAGATAAGAATGGATTTTGCTTATAATTTGAATAGAATTTCTCTTCTGATCAGTTGTTTTTCCATCATTTCGATGAAGTTATGAACTGTTTTTTTGTTAAGTCAATCAATTCACCCACACACCCACCCACATCCATCAAGGTAACTTTTGCCTAATACGCTTTAATTTGCATGGTTTACTCATCATACAGTACTGTGCAAAAATCTTGAGCCACGACTAATTCCTTTACATTTTGTAGGAAAATGGGAAGTAGGTGCAGCCATTTATTGAAATGTGCAAACATACATGGAAATACAGTATAGAAGGTAAAATAGAGTGTGCAATTGTAACGAGCTTGAAAGTCAATATTTGGTATGACCACCTTTATTCTTCCACACACAGTTCAGACAGTCAGTCGGCTTGGGGTGGCAATTTTAAGTGGCTGTATGTGTGTGATGGTGCCACCTGCAGGCTCCAACTCTCCTCCTCAAATACTGTATATAACCTGTATATATCCTAATTAATTAGTGATTCTAAAGTGGTCGTAGGTGTGATTAAGAGTGTGAATGGTTGTTGTAGGCTCCAGTTGATGGATGGATGGAAGATCCAAAGAGAAACATCCAAAAGCATTGAGGACCCTCTCACTACAAAAGATAAGAATGGATTTTACTTATAATTTGAATAGAATTTCTCTTCTGATCAGTTGTTTTTACTCATACAGTACTGTGCAAAAATC
>VUQI01038993.1:0-16078 GCA_015106735.1 Paratilapia polleni | reverse complement strand
ACTTCCTCTTCCTCACTTCCTTTCACTCTCCATGTGTTTTATACACCATTTGCATTTAATCATTAGCTATTATTAACTCTGTCTCTCTCCTATAGGTGTGCCTTTTTGTCCTGTCTCCCTCTGCTCTCTTTTGTTTCCCCTCATCCCCAACCGGTCGCGGCAGATGGCTGCCCCTCCCTGAGCCTGGTTCTGCCGGAGGTTTCTTCCTGTTAAAAGGGAGTTTTTCCTTCCCACTGTTGCCAAGTGCTTGCTCATAGGGGGTCGTCTGATTGTTGGGGTTTTCTGTCTTTTCTGTCTAATATTGTAGGGTCTTTACCCTAAAATATAAAGTGCCTTGAGGCGACTGTTGTTGTGATTTGGCGCTGTACAAATAAAATTGAATTGAATTGAATTGAAATTGAATCTTGACACATGGAGTTTGAAAAAAGAAAAAGTTTGTCTTTTTAAAAAACAAAAACAAAATAAAAACGTGTTTGTCCTACAGCGCCCACCGTAGCTAGGATTATGCACTTGAATTGGGAGGTGTAAGAAAACAGAATTCATTTAACTGCAATCTGCAATCTACTGACATCTAGTGGTGAGATTTTCCACACCATACCTTTAAGTCAACATTAGTTTTTGCCAGAGGCAGTAAGACAGCAGTAAGAACCTGCTTGCAGTAGCAGGAGAGGTGTTTCCTGGCAGTTTGTCTTTCACATGACATACTTGCTTGAAGTAATTCTAATGGACACCCTGGCATTACCTTGACTTTAGTGCATGCAATGTCATTTCCAAATTCTCTGGAAGAGTTTATATAATATGCTTTATTGCTCTTAAAACATGACTTAACTTGTACACAGACAGAAGACCACAGTGACGACAAGATCATTGACAGTAAATAAAGACAGGAATGAATAGGTGCACATAAAGAAACAATGGATCAAGTCAGGGTGGGCTCACCGTGTGAATGGAACACAGACTAATCCACACAGTTTAAGCAAAGCAATTGGAACAATGACAACCACAGAAAATGTTTATCATAATGTTGAGATGTGCTGATGAGGAAAATTGTCTAATATTTTTGTTTATAAAAATAAACATGTCACATGCTTTATACTCATAATATATTCTTTAAAATATATGTTTTGCTATTAGTCACTATGTTACAATACTACTATAAATAATTACCTTACAGATATGTTTTATCTTGTCCTATTTACAAAATAGTGTAGTGTTGGATAAATCTGAATACAAGTAATGCTTTAAAAGTGTTTCTTGTTCTCTTAAATGTTTTATCTTATTATATACATTTTCATTGTAAAATTATACATCTCCATACTGAATATCATTTTCAAAACATTAATATATTGCCACCATAGCCTTTCATTTTTGCCTGTTTTCCACTTTAGAAGTGGAAAATTATCTGTACAAACAGTATTATTACCTTCAATGGTCAATGTATCTGCCCCTGAAATTCTAATACGTAAAGGAAAACATGCAGTACAGTGAAGAAGAAACACTGCATATGGTTATGGAAATGACACATTAACAGCTGAGGAAAAACTGTTAAAAGAAAGTGCTAGTAAAATCCAAGACAAAATGCAACAATGCTAATGGCCTGATTTTACTTTCATGTTGAGGGTAAAACTCTCATATAAAATGAATATTATACAAGTGCTGCATTTGCTGTTGTTGATTATTCATATTTTGAGGGTAATGTAGAACCACACAGAGGTATATTTCTACAATCAAAGCTGAATTTCTTCTGAAAAGAAATGAATGAAAAAGATGGCTTAAATCTAATGGAACACTTTGACATAATGTGTGCTTAAATGAAAATGTAAACACTAAAACATTGAACCTTTGTCTAATATTGAACATTTGTGGGTTTGTTTTGTGCAGCATGTATACTGCATGACATTCAGTATCCTTACGAGCAGTGTTGTGACAGATGTTTCCATAATTTACAGTCATGTGAAAAAAGTACACCCTCTTTCAATTCTAAAGTTTTACTTATCAGGATATAATAAGAAATAATCTGGTCCTTACGGCTTAGGTTTGCAAAGTCGCATCTGAGCAAACCATAAGACTTCTGGAACAATGTCCTTTGGACAGACAAGACCAAAGTGGAGATGTTTGCCCATAATGCACTGCATCATGTTTGGTGAAACTCAAACATAGCATATCAGCATAAATGGGACAGGTTTCACAGGTTTTGCAGCTACAGGACCTGGGCACCTTGCAGTCATTGAGTCGACCATGAACTCCTCTGTATACCAAAGTATTCTAGAGTCAAATGTGAAGCCATCTGTCTGACAGCTAAAGCTTGACAGAAACTAGGTCATGCAACAGGACAAACACACCATCAATTCTACAACAGAATGGCTGAAAAAGAAAAGAATCAAGGTGTTGCAATGACCCAGTCAAAGTCCAGACCTCAACCAGATTGAAATGATGTGGCGGGACCTTAAGAGAGCTGTGCATAAATGAATGCCTGCAGACCTCAATGAACTGAAGCAATGTTGTAAAGAAGAGTGGGCCAAAATTCCTCTACAATGATGTGAGAGTCATACAC
This sequence comes from Paratilapia polleni, assembly GCA_015106735.1. Classification (NCBI taxonomy): domain Eukaryota; kingdom Metazoa; phylum Chordata; class Actinopteri; order Cichliformes; family Cichlidae; genus Paratilapia; species Paratilapia polleni. Next base: position 13,524 of record VUQI01038993.1, on the reverse strand, counting down.
AAAACAATACTTCAAACTGTTGTTGCTAAAGGTGGTTTACAAGCTACTGAATAATGGAGTGTACTTTGTTTTTCTCACACTGCTTCAACATTTTGGCTTAGTTTTTTTTTTTTTAATAAATAATGACAGTGTAATATGTCATGTGTTGTTGTTCATCTGAGGTTGTATTCATCTAATTTTAAGACCTCCTAAGGACCTGATAATTTTGTCCTGATACGTAAAACCTTAGAATTGAAAGAGGGCATACTTTCCTTTTCACATGACTGAATTAGGTTCACTAGAGTAAAATGTTACTGTATGTTGTATTTCTCATGTTTTGTACTTATGCAGCCCAATTGTCACTAATAATTTGGTTTCACAGCACTTTCTTTTAATAGCATATCAAGTACACATATTAGGCCAGCATAACTTATAAAGCCTCTCTGATTAATTTCCAGGAATAACAAGAGGATGAGACACAAAGAAGATTTCAGACAAGAAATGATGTGTTAGTTTTATTAAAATACATAGAAAACTACTTTATGTGTTTCTTATATAGTTGCTAGATTGCACAATGTGTAACAGCACATAGAAAGCAAATTTGTTTATATTGTTTCTGAAAACCTAAATAAAAACAGGGGAATCTTTTAAAATTGATCAGCATTCACTTTTAGGAGATTAATTGTGAAAAATAGTGGCATTGACTCTCTTGAAAACACCGAATCAAACATTAAAAGATACATTTCAGCTTCAGAACTAATTTCAGCGGTTGTGCAAAGTCCTAGGGATAAGCCTACTCACTTGCAAGTGGATGTGTATAAGCTATCGTTCATAATCGGTGAGGTGCAAGTGAGCTATGGATTTGTGGTGGTGTAAAATACACTCTGTGTTGCTAAGTACATTGTGGATATTCATTCTCTACAGCTGAGTGAGGTAACAACACTCATTACTGGACAGTGATTAAGATTGTGACTTGAGTCTATGCTACATTGTCTGCCCTGAGCAGGTCTGTTTCATACCTGCACCTTCATAGTGAGACAAAGGGCATGTGTTGATCAGTATAGTTAAATATTCATACTTGTCTTTCGGTGCTTTTCATTTTCCAACACTGTCACTTATATTTTGACTCTTGTATCAGTATTTCAGACACTGTCAACATAGCTAGCAGAGACCAGTTTGCATTACAACAGAAAATTCAACAAACACAAACATCATCTAACACCGTCTAACCAACCAACCAACCAACCAACCCTTTGGACTACGTAATTTACAGAAGTCGCTATACTTGATGAGATTTCTGAAATATTTTTGTCCAAAGCATACATTTATTTCTGATGTATTATAATTTTTATAGTTCTCTTAATTCAATACATTTCAAATATATTCTTCACCTTTTTTCTTCACAAAACTTTATATTATTTCCTAGGTAGACACAACTCAAATATACATTACATATAAAATATTATACTATAATGACTTATGTATATTGTGAATATTGATATGAGGTGATTAGCCCTGTATCACCCAGTCTGTATAGGGTTCTTATTCCATTGTGCATTAGTTTGGTGTATCTTTCTATTTCATGATAATATCCATAAGGCTACCTCAGGGCCTGTAAACATGTGATGGAACAGTTGCATTGCAATTTTTACCGAGGATGATTCATTGCACATCTTGTAAAAAAATGTAAACAATAAATAAATAAACAATGAATTTGGATAGAGTTGCCACCCACATTCTGGACTGTTCTGATTTAGTCTTACTGGGAAGGCAGAGTTTTGATGGGTCGAGTGAGGGAGCTCATGTTATTGGCATTGGAGGAAACTTGAGGACTCACTGTTTTTGTCGGTAAGCTGCTTGAGTGCCCCATTGACTCTTCTGCTGCACGCAGAAGCAAAGTGTAATTGATAGCAACTTCCTCGACTTTTCTCAATAGCTGCAGCCTTTGGGCTTCTGAACGAACCCCTCTGACCAATTTGATGAAGGTCTGAGTTAGTTCACACAATACTTGAAAGCTAGCTGTGACAACAGCAAGCATACGTGTTGGACTTTTTTCAACACTTGCCACTCTCCGACATGATGCTCTGAATTCTTTGAAGCGCACTGCCAACTCCTGTTTGTACTCTGTAATCCGTGAGGGTTGAAGACGACCTTCACCCTCAGCATGTGGGGTGTTAGCACAGTGACGCAGGATAGCTAGCAACTCATTAGCATCCAATTGAGCATTTAGAAAACCATCAGGCAGGCTGAATGTTTTCCCTTGTAAGGCCTGTACTCGAGCTAGGCTTCCCTCCAGTGTACCACAGGCTCTCAGGTCAATCTCCTGTGTCTGTGGTTCCTCCTCTTCCACCTCTTCTTCCTCTCCACTGCAGTCCTCTGCATTAAGAACCTGGAGCGTTTTGCTTACAACAGGAAAGGTGCGTGAGTCCAACTCCATGCCTGGAAGGACCTGAAGGGGTATTGAGTATGAAAGTTCATCTTTCTCACTGCTTTCATCTGCAGCCTCACACTTCCTGTAGCAAAAACAGAACGAGCAACATTTATCTTTGTCATCACTGTCTTCACTAGGTATGGTCAGCAACACCTCTCCAGTCCCTTCTTTGTTTTCACGCAGTAGTTCCTCTCCCTGAATGAAAAACACACCCTTTTTTCCTTTCCCCTCCTGGTGGGACTGAGTGTGGACTGGCTCTACAGGGGTGGGGAGCCTCAGCCCTGTGGCTCTCACTCTCTCCATCTCCTTCTCTAGACTTTTGGCTTTGGGTTTCACCTCAGCATACACAGGTGTGCTAGTGCTGTTGTCTAGCTCTCCAATACTGTAACGCCTCTGGAGCTTCTTATATTGTGGTGCTCCCATGCAATCAGTTTGAGAAGTACACGTGGGCAAGCAGGAGCCATGTTCCCCTCTTGGCTCTCTTGACTCAAGACTGGTAGATCGTATTCGTGTGGTTTTGATCTCCAAAGTCTGAGGTCTCCTTGTAGCACCTTGGGTGTGAGGGGCTTTGGAAACTGCTGGAGGGGTCTTCGAGACAGTTCTCTCTCTGCCTCTGTTTTGTGTCTCTGTTGTAGAGCCAACTGGTGTGTCAGGTAGTCGCATGCCCCTACACATTCGCTTACAGTCACAACTGCGCCGCTGCTCCCTGGAGATCCCGGGTGCCTTAAGGACTGGACTGGAACGGAGCTGGCAGGAACAAGGAGTTCCTGAGGGCACGGGTGAGGATCCTTGGGGCAAAAATTCTCCCTGTGAAGACTTGGGTTTCAGCAGCTCCTCTAAAAACTCTAGCTCATACTGGCGAACCTTCTGCAACTGAGCCCTTCGCTCATCTGTTTCTCGTCGCATTCTTGCTGGAAATGTGGCTGAAAGAAGGTTTCTAAAGCTTAAGAAGGGAGCACTACGTTGGGACTTCCCCTTACCACTGACCTGTTTCTTTGAGTCTCTGGCAGGGAGAGTGGAGACTTTATCTACAGAGCGGCTAGGGGTTGTTGGATCATCTAAAATAGGTAAGGATTTTAATGGGCATTTCTGCAACTCAGGGTGGGATTTGCCTTGGGCACCCTCAGTCTTGCTTTCAGCTGCTTCTTTTCTCTCTGCTTTTACAGGCAAACGAGGGGAGTACTTGGTTTGTATTTGTGGGCTGGGTTTTGACAAATTAGGATCTGGTCCTACTTTTACTGCATTTTCTTTGTTGTTAGCCAGCTGGAGGCCTTTGGCTCGAAGACGCTCATCATCTGTGGGGGAGGAAGATTGAAACACCACTATCTTCTGAACCTGTGGGTCTTTTAGTCTTAGTTGAGATGTAGACTCTTGTTGCACTGGACAAGTACAGAAAAGGTCATCAACTGGCAGAAGTTCTGTAGAGGCTGAAGGCTTCATGGTCTCGCTAGAGGCAGTCTCGGCATCTTGGCACATATTAGAAGGGGAAATCTTGGCAGAGGCAGTTCTGTCCACAGACAAGAGAATAGGTAAGGCTTTGCTTGTAGGGTCTGTATTGGGAGGTGCTGTTGTCTTCCCCTTTATACCATCAGAGAGATTTTCACTCACTGTCTCCCCAAAAGAATTTAATAACTTTTGATCTTTGCTGATGTGGGCTGTCATTGAAGCATCGGAAGCTTTAAGTTCTTCAGCTGGTTTAGAAGGGGGCTCTGGGGTGTTTGCTTTGGTGGACTCAGAGTTTGCTTTTAATTCTGCTTTCAGTTCAGTCTGAGTAGTTTCGTGATTGCCCCCCTGTTCTGTCACAACACTGAGAACTGCAGAGTCCTGGCTGACTTTAAAGGGAACAGTCTTGCTGAGGATTACTTGCTTTGGTGGACAGCCAGCACGAATCTGACCCACAGAGAAGGCTCCAGTCCCTATGGTCTTTGCAGTGCAGCCAGGGATTGCCAGGGGAAAGTCACGGCGGCAGAGTATACGATCCTTGTTGATATGGTGAGCCAGCAGGTAGGCCTGGTTCTGGTTCTGTTTCATAGCTGACACCATCTCAGAAACGTCGGTCAATTCAGAAGAGTTGGTCTCATGGCCTGAGTCCAGTGATGACTCAGGTGTAATAGCAGCTAAGACAATCAGGCCTGAAGAGGAGAGCAACATAGTACAATATTAGGATAACCCAAAAAACAAAAAAACATTTAAAACATTTTTAATAGTGTTCTCCTGTAGTTACTGATATCTGCAGTTTACTGATATAATTGTGATAACAAAACAGAAAATAGGTTGGGATCAAATGTATTGCCTCTACCGATTATTTTATGCACCAGTGGGTTTTCCACACATGATATAAAAGTACTGCAGGTTTGGTTTGGTTTGCTTTTGCAGAGCTATGTGAGTGCAAGTGCATATTTCTCTCTCTGTTTTAATTAAATATAAAATTTTGGTTGGCTTGCTTTGTAGTTGTTTTTTAGACACAACATTGTGTAATAAGCAGCTGTTGCTTCCTTATTTATTATTTATTTGTAAAATGTATTGTTTTTCAGCTGACATAGTCCATATTATTTTTCTAGTTTGGACATTAATTAATTAAGATGATGTACTGCAAATGTACAGTAATACTGTACATTTGCAGTACATAATCCATGTCCTGTTTTGTAAATGTGCATTTTGAGAACCATGGCATGACTGAGGTTGTTGACCTGCAGTCTGTGTTGGCTGTTGAGGGTGATGGGGGTAATCCTCAGAGGCAGCCAAAGCTTCAAGTGCCTGTAAGGTGGACACCAGAGCATCGTCAAGCTCCTGCGCGTGATCTCGGACTGTTCTTGTGGCCACATTGTCAATAAGCGTCACAGGCACATCTTCCTTTGCTTGGGACAGCTTTCCAGCGGCGACACCAGTGCTGGCACTGGTACGAGCCTTCCTCCCTCTCTTTGGGTCATCCTCATCAGAACTGTTGTCCCTGAAGCCAGGTGGTGGGGCAGCAATAGCAGGTGGTGGTGGTTGCAGCTTCTCTCCACCACCATCTACCTCCTCCTCCTCTTCATTCCCAGGTGGTGGTGGTAGAGCTGTCAGGTCAACAGCGCCTCCATCTCGGGAGGCACAAGCACTGGAGCAGTGTTTCCCTGAGCTCCCACTGCTGTTCACTGCAGGTGACAGACCCTCTGCTCTAAGCCTTGCTTTACAGGAATCACAGAAGTATCGTGAGGTTTTCTGGGACTGACCCATTGTTTGGGCTCGGATTCTAAATCCTGCATTGTCCACTGCTGGGCTCTCCAAAACTCCGGCTATTTCCTCTGTACTCTGCTGGGTGGGATCTGACTTGGTGCGGGGCCGTCCAGGTGGCTCCTGGGAAATAAAGTTCTCATTGATGTCTAATTCAGCTTCAGCATGTGTTTGGAGGTCCTGAAATTGTTGTTGCTCTCGAAGGTGGACATGACACAGGCCTAGATGCTGAGGTTCTGCAGGAACTAGGGCCCTTGAAGACCCTGACTCCCTGTGCGAGCTTTCTCTCTCGTCCCCTCGCCGCCCTCCACTTGGCAAGCCGGTTGCCCCAGAGCGTGGGTGTGCATGGTGGGAACTTCTGTAATCTGAGGATAGAATTGTCAGAGCAGTGGAGAGTTTGAGGAGTTAAGAACTAGTGGGGACAGAGAAGATCCAGATGGAAAAGCAGGCGACAGCTGGTGGTCACATGGGGATTATTTATTTCAAAAATGGAAATTGAACGTTGAAGTTTGTTTGAGGTTTGAAGGTTAGATTCTGGTGGAATGTGATGATATAATGGTACAGTTCTTCTTTGATGTAGACAAAAGGTTGATACAGCAGATGGAAGCAGATCTGTTCATGTTTGAACAGTAAATGTTTATGATTACAGCAAAAATACAATTCACTTTAATGCTTCATAGTGTTAATATTTCTTGTGAAAAAAAATATGGACTACTTTTTCCCAAATGAGTCAAGATGGAGATGAGAGAAGAGACAGCAGAGGGCGCCATGGGATGGGATTTCCAGGATAACCTGGATAGTAAGGTAATGATTTCAAGCAGTGTCCATCAATGTCCATGAAGATTGAACATATAATGAAGATTGCCAATTTCCTGACATGCAGTGTCTAATATGAAACTGGAAGAAAGAAACTTATACAACTCTGAATGTGTGATATTGTTCATCCTAAGCTTTTAAGTAAACAATGTTGTTTTTTGTAGTTTTACATTTACATTTTTGTATATTTCTGAATCAGAACAACTGTTTGCAACTGAACAACACAGGTCAAAAATACATACCTGCCTTGGTCAGCTGAGACTGACCAGGAGCCCGGAAGTAGATTGTACGTTTAGGATCTACAAAAAGCTTGTAGTAACCAGAGATGAGGCACGCGAAGTTACTGGCATCGGGCCATTCCATGAGTAGGACCAGGGGCTGTAGGAGAATGGTAGGGAAGGGAATTAGAAGACTCTTTAGGGTACATGCAATGAGCATTACCTGCTCATTTTGAGCTGTTAATCAGTACAAACTGTTGACCAGTTTGTACTGATTAATTTTAGCATTTCTGAAATTAAAATTGAAACTTGAAAGAAATTTCATTAAAATGTATCTTGCCATGATCAGATTTTGTAATGTGAATCTTTAGAGGCTTTGCTGTAATACCTTGGCCTCATGAATTGTCACCTCCACACGAGCCACTCCCTGGCTCTCACGGTAGAGCTGGATCTTGGAAACCCTACTGAACTCAGCCAAAACTGTTGTGAGATTGTTTTTTAGGTCAATAACATGACTAATGCCATGTCGAGGACCCACGAGCAGGCTTGTAGCTGATTGTTTCTCCTCCTGCAGAAGAATACAGAGACTTTACCAATATTTGCATAGTATATATTTTTACAAATACCTTTGCAGTGCACTGTTTTATCAAGTCAATTAAAAATGTTTAATGTGTTTGAATTTAAAGCAAGCTTTGTGCAACTACATACCCAGCTTCAAAAACACAAAAAAAAAACTGAAGGGAGCAAGACAATTTGCAAAAGGGATGCAGATGTATTATTGAATGCAATGACTGAAAAATGTATTACCAGTCCAACAGTATGGAACAGTATTCCACCAAAAGGTGGAAGGTCATTGAGCACACGCATGTACTGCAGCTTTCCTTGGAGTGGAGGGACCTGTCAACAGAATCATAAAGAAGAAAGTCTCTCTTTTTTTTTTTTTTTTAAAGAGAAGTCCACCTCCAGTGCTCCCTACATCCTCTTAGGGGCACTCTTGAGCCACAGTTCTTGCTGATGAAGTCTTATGCAACAGTTACATCTATAAGGATGATGAGCTTGTTGAAAGGAATGGTTATCAAGCAGGCATAAACATTTAATATAATAAACAAAATCTCTTTTAAAGAACCAGCAGAGGGTTGAGATTTGCATTAATAGTAATCAAGAATATGGGATATTTGCAAGAGGCATATGGGCCTATTTTTTTTTTGCCATTCTTTAAAATCTATTCTGATATATGTAGAACCAAAGGCAGTAAAATCACTCACTAAGAACCTAGATATTTCAGTCATTAAAATGGTTATAATTGTTAATGTGTAAATGTTTTAAATGGAAAAACCTTGTTCCCAGATGGTGGTGGATGCTGGTACGTCTTCAGCAGCTGAGACAGGGTTTTGCACACGTTCTTCTCCTTTACTGTTGGAAGTAGAGTGAGTGGAAGGAAAGGCTCCAGACCCCACTCTTTTCTGTGACCGTGAGAAAGAAGAGGAGGATAGCAAAAGTGTATACAAAAGACAAACACAGTGAAGTCCAAGAGTACAAGGAAGATGGCATAACTGAGTGAACAAAGACGTTTTCTTCATCCCACGGGAAGATGCAGTGAGCCTAGCTTACATCCTCTACAACCCCTGGTTTGACATGGCTATCCTAAGTCTATTACAAGCACAGTGAACCTGTTCTGCTTCTGTGGTTGTGATAGTCAAAGCTAATTACTTGCTAGGTCAAGGTTTCGAAGAATAAATTTGCAAATTGAGGGAGAGATGTAATTTCACAAAGCAATGGCTTTCTTTTTCTTATGATGACCTGGAGAAAATGATCCTTGAGTAATTTGAGTTTTTAATACTATTGGGATTAATTATTAATCATTTAGATATTGTTGAATGAACAATCCACACTATGGGACTCAGAATGGTTAATGAGGTTAAGAATGCAATACATCAGTTTTTATTTCTGTGATTTCTGATAACTTCACTTGTAACTAATTTAGCTTGAGGGCTTACTCAACGTGCTTGAGAGAGATCTTCTGATTGGGCCTTGCAGAGGACACAGTGATGTATATATGAAGTGCGGCCAATCGTAACGTGATGTCTGATTTCCAGTCCATGCCAAAACGCTCCTTGATGACATCATTGCGACTCTGTAAGGACATAATGACACATTGTATGTATAGTTGTCTGTATAATGCCGATTGCAAGCTGCTTTTTTTAAAGACCACAATCTGATCATAAATTTAACAGCCAGTTGCAGCTTCTGATTCGTTTCTACTTCTTCATGTTCCAAATAAATAAGTAAATAAAAGAAAACTGTTGATAAGAACCTATTAGCTCTGGCTGAAACTTGATTACCCCCCCAGCTCTTTGAGGAGACAGCCCTTCAAAAGTGTCATGAGACTGAATAACATCTATTTTAATCTTCCTTTAATCCAGAGCTTTACCTGTATATAAAGGTACTCAAATGCAGCGGGGTCCCTTCTTAGCAGATCAGCGGGGTCCTTGGGGAAGAAGCAGATGCGGAACAGACACTTCATCCCTTGAAAATAGGTTCTATGCACCACCTGTGGGAATACAACCATATCAGCTACCAACTATGTCTTTGACTTTATTCAGATATTACAGTATCATTTTCCATAAGTGAACAGGGAAGACTGAATCCCGAATGCACCATGAACCTGCACCATCTTGGCAATTCCACAGTGAGTTCTGTTTATAGTGCAAGACATGTATAATGATCAAGACGACCTGCTGAAGTTCAAACTGAGCATCAGAATGGGTAAGAAAGGTGATTTAAGTGACTTTGAATGTGGCATGGTTGTTGGTGCCAGACAGGCTGGTCTGAGTATTTCAGAAACTGCTGGTCTACTGGGATTTTCCCACACAACCATCTCTAGGGTTTACAGAGAATGGTCCTGTCAGCTAAGAACAGGAAACTGAGGCTACAGTTCACACGGCCTGAAGAATATTGGACAATGGAAAATTGGAAAAATGTTGCCAGGTTTGATGAGTCTCAATTTCTGCCGTGATATTCGGATGGTAGGGTCAGAATTTGACATAAACAACATGAAAGCTTGGATCACCTTATCTCAACAGTTCAGGCTGGTGGTGGTAGTGTAATGGTGTGGGGGATATTTTCTTGACGCACTTTGGCTGAACATCATTTAAACACCACAGCCTACCTGAGTATTGTTGCTGATCATGTCCTTCCCTTTATGACCATAGTGTGCCCATCTTCTGATGGCTGCTTCCAGCAGGATAATGTGCCATGTCACAAACCTCAAGTCATCTCAAACTGGTTTCTTGAACATGACAATGAGTACACTGTACTCAAATGGGCTCCACAGTCACCAGATCTCAATCCAATAGAGCACCTTTGGGATGTGGTGGAACGGGAGATTCACATCATGGATGTGCAGCTAATAAATCTGCAGTGACTGTGTGATGCTGTCATGTCAATATGGACCAAATTGGAGGAATGTTTCCAGCATCTTGTTGAATCTATGCCATGAATAATTAAGGCAGTTCTGAAGGCAAAAGGGGGTCCAATCCAGGACCAGCAAGGCATACCTAATAAACAGTCCGGTGAGTGAACACCGATCAGGCATAACATTATGACCACTGACAGGTCAAGTGAATAACACTGATTATCTCTTCATCATGGCACCTGTTAGTGGGTGGGATATATTAGGAAGCAAGTGGACATTTTTTCCTCAAAGTTGATGTGTTAGAAGCAGGAAAAATGGGCAAGCCTAAGGATTTGAATGAGTTTGACAAGGGCCAAATTGTGATGGCTAGATAACTGGGTCAGAGCATCTCCAAAACTGCAGCTCTTGTGGGGTGTTCCCGGTCTGCAGTGGTCAGTATCTATCAAAAGTGGTCCAAGGAAGGAACAGTGGTGAACCGGCGACAGGGTCATGGGCAGCCAAGGCTCATTAACACACGTGGGGAGCGAAGGCTGGTTCGTGTGGTCTGATCCAACAGACGAGCTACTGCAGCTCAATGCAGAAGAAGTTAATGCTGGTCTTGATAGAAAGGTTTCAGAATATACAGAGCATCATAGTTTGTTGTGTATGGTCAGCAAAAGAGGGACCAACACAATGTTAGGCAGGTGGTCATAATGTTATGCCTGATCGGTGTATATCTACATGTAAATTTTATGTCTCATTATAGGTTGCATGGTGAGCTTATTTGTACAAACCTCCAGCAGGTTAGTGTAACAGTAAGCAATGTTGCCTCACAGTAACAAGAGCTGTGTCTGAATCTGCTGGTTATCTGAGGACTTTAGATTTATTGAAAGGGAAGAGTGTCCTTTAACTTTCAATTAAATTTAGCTGTAAAGGGACTTCTCTTTCCAGATATTCTTTGAGTCAACTACATTTCACTTTTTAAACTAATCTCACTGTTGTTTAGACATCTGGAAAAGTCTCCAACATCCTTTCAACATCTTTTCAATGTCAACAAGTTTTTGCTGGGTGGGCTTTTTCTGTTATTCTTTTAAATACTGCAAATCCCTTTTAATCTACGTGTGTATGATCTTTAAAGTGTTTTTAGATACATCTTCTACTCCTTCCTTGTTATGGGTTTCTTACATGTGTCAGTGGCTGGTTCTCTTGCAACAGATGCAACTTCTGATTCTGGTCCAGACCACCTGCCTCCAGCACCAACGCAAAGTGCTCGATGTAGCGCAGTGAAAGGCGGTCCTGCAGGGAGGAGATCACATCCTGTAGGAAGTGAAATAGAAGAAGATGAGAGACTGGGATACACTGCCTCAGTAAGAATACATTATTCCAGAACAATGTACAGAGGCTACTTTCACCTTGAACTCCCTCCATGTTTATACACAGCATTTTGTCATTGATTTCCTTGCGGTGAGTATTTTCTGTTAAGGCTCTTTACTTTGATATTATGTTTGTCATTTAGTGCAACAGAGAGCTTTTATAGATATTCTATATTCTGTGCACCGAGTGCAACCAATTTAAGAAAATAATGTCTGCATGTTGGAGTGTGCTGGGAAAACGTTTTACCTCAGTGCAGATCAGTATCTATGAATGATGTAGAGCTTCTTATATCATCTTTCTAAAACGCAGAGAATATCGTCTAAGGGGACATTTATGGCTTATCACATCTTACTGTCGGCAATACCTCAGGATAAGGTTTCATAATTTCTTTGCACTCTAAAATGCATGGACATGAAAAGTAGTCTATTGTAGTGATTTTACTGTACTTTTGGCTATAAATTTCAATATGGAAGCTTATTAAGAGCTGCAGAATAAAGCAAGTACACTAAAGGTTTTGTCCCCCACGAAAAAGTTAGTTGACTTGTGCTGTTATATTCCAAACAATAGCTGTCCCTAAAAGATAAGCAGTTTTAACACTATTGATCTGCGTGGTTTGCATTAAATGACACTTGGGGAAGCCACACTATCAAGTGAAGGACCCACAGACTGTAGCCTAAAACACTGCAGGGAAGCTTCTTTACTTGACAGACACTCTAATAGACATACAAGTAGGTATCCTGTTGTACCATTGATTTAATCTGTGGTATTGTATTATTGATTTGAGCTTTCTTATTATGCTGAAATTCCATTTAATTACGCTGACAGGAGAAAGCTTCCTCCGTCTCTCCTTTAAAGTGCTTCTGAGTTTTTTCTTTTCTCCCTCACCCTCCACGAGCAGAGGAGAGATTTGTGAAATCTAATAGAGTCCATTTAATGAGTCTGCTTAGAGATGTCAGACCCATCTTAGAGGCAAACATAGAGACAGAAATGACCTCTGTCTGACTGAATTCATTTGTTGCTATATGACCTTAATCACATTAATGAGACTTCACATTCCAGAAACTGCCAGGAGAAAGTTTTGTAAAATTAAAGCTGTTTTTTTTTATTTTCTCAAAACAATTACTAATTAGATCAACTTTAAAGAGCTCTCAGCCTGATGGATTTGTGGTTAAACTGTTAATTTGCTTATGAAGATTCGATTCGATTGTGTTGATAATCTTTCCGTATTCTGATCCAAACATACTTAAACAAATTATTTACTACGAAATTTATTTATGTCAAAGCCAAAAAACAATACAAGTATGCATGATGAATGTATGTCCAGTATTATCTCTCTAACTTAAACTATATTCTCCAGCTTTTTTCAAGCAAAACAATAAAGACAATGAAGGAACTGTAGTTTATCACTATGAGTGATCACTGCACATATACAAGTAGCCATGTGAACCCATATTCAAACGAAAGTTTAACACCGCCCTGCATCAAAAAATAGAATTTCTGCTGTTTTCCAGAAAATAGTTGATATTACCTAATTCAATGATGAGTTCAAAAATACCCATAAAAATATTCAGTCACGTACAGTTTTGTCACAAAATGCAAATCCTTTTTTTTTTTATTTTTTTTTTTTACTTATGGTCCATTTGTGCTTATTGTATTTCAGCTTCTCCAACACAATTTGCATATTTTCATAGGTTTCTTTTAACTGGACAGAATGACCAATTGGAGATGAACAGCCTCCACTCATCTGCATCGTACTCACAACCTATTGGACCCAAAAGACCTTAAACATCAACACAATAGACAAAGTCATCATCCATTTCAAAGAATGGAATAAGATCCTTCTCACAATGCCTATAAAAAGAAAATTTGGTTCCTGGAGCCAGGAGGTTTTTCTCACTGAGCCTGGACCCAAGAAACTCGCCGCTTCCTTTGGCAGATCCAAATCTCGTACTAAGTCATTTAACTCTGGCTGAGTGAATAACTGGGGGACAGATGAGCTACTAGAAGATGGATCTTCAAAGTCCTCATCACTACAATGTTGTGCATCTGAAGACAAAACATCATCAGACTCTTCTCTCTCATCAACTAAGCCAGTAAAA
>VUQI01038992.1:0-13954 GCA_015106735.1 Paratilapia polleni | reverse complement strand
TTTTTTTTTTTTTTTTTTTTGTGATCATGTATCATCTGTTTAGTCATTTTATCATAAAAGACATTACGTTCGTCTACAGATGGAAGCTGTCAATATATTTTAGTATAGATTTAGAGTTGAAGAAAATAAAGCCACATTTAACATTAAATGTTACAGTCATCAAGCTTACCAGTGTTGTTGTGTACTTGGTGCAGATTATAACAAAAATGAAGATTTTTTTTTTTTTAGCAAATGCTGGATATGTTGTAATTGTGTAGAAATTTATGCTTAAGGATATAAAGAAGTGTCATTCAACTGTATAGAGAATAAATGGTACATTTAATAAGTTGTCTGTTTAACAGTGAAAGGAAATGCCTGTGAATGGTACTGGGAAAACACTATAAACAGAATTTTCCATTTTACTATTTACGGAAGTGTCCGTTAATGGTACAGAAAATATACTGTAAATCTATGGAATTTTCCATTTTACCATTTACGGAAAAGTCAGTGAACAAAAAAACGGATTATGTCCTGGCAGAAAATTACCAGGACATTTTCCGTTTTTTTATGAATTTTTTTTTTTTTTTTACAGTGTACAACAAACAAGGAGTGGCTTCACAAGATGGCGATCCAGTCGTAGTGCATTGCGAGGTGACGTCATGTTGCCAAGGCCTATATGTAAACAGTGTGATAATAATTGCAACATGTTAAAAAAAAAACAAAAAAAAACACTAAGAAAAGAATCTAGTACATGAAGTGATTTATGAAATTGATTTAATGCTGTGATTAGGGAAAAGTAATCTCTTTCCTGTGTAATTAAATAGTCTTATTGCTGAGATGGATAACATTTTTTAAAAAGTATGTAACTTGGGTTAAAAATTCAATAGTTTTTACTATATTTGAAAGACAAAATAAAGTCAGCTCTCTTATGTTTCCAAGTCCCAAGTTCCCTAGCTTCCAAAATTAATGTATGATTTGGAAAACTACAATTGTACAATTGAATTGTACCATGCACTTAGAGTGCAAATTGATTTGTGATAGAAAATAAAGTGAGGAAAAGGTCATTTTTAACTTGAAAAATAAATCTGTGGCAAAACATATTATGAAAATGAGATTTTATGAAAGTGACAACAGGTGCACTGGAGAGGCAACAACAATACAAACCCCAAAAAAGGGAATGGATTTGCAGGTGGTGTCCACAGACAGATGCTCTCTCCTTACACCTCCTGACTGAATTTTTCTCTAGTTTTGCTTTTTGCTTGTGGCCTTGTCACTACTGGTAGCATGGGATAGTACCTGCAGTGTTGTGTTGCAGTGCATCCTGGAGGAGCTGGACTATCTCTGGTGTACATGGTCACATGCCTTTACAAGAAGGTTTGCTGTGCTCCCAGCATAGTCTCAAGACTGTGGAGGAGATACCAGGAGATGGGTCGTTACGTGAGGAGAGCTGGGACAAAGCCATAGAAGGTCATATGCACAGTCACGTTTTCAAGAATGACTGTGCGTATCAGAGGGAAAGCATGTGTAACCTTTTTACACAGCAGAGATTTTGTGTGTGTGTCGTCCCCCCCTTTTTGTAAATGCATCAGGATAATACAGGACAAAATAAAAACAAGTAAGTTGAAGAGTAGCAAATGGCAAATAAATCAATGCACTGCAGGCACACAAACACGCACACACTTTCATAACAGATAACCTAGTGTGGAGGTTGCAATAGATTTTTAGCTCAAGTTTCAACTCTTTGATAACTTTCATATGACACTGAAATGTATAAAACTGATATTCATCTTCCAAATTAACAGCCGTCATAAATTAATGAATTAAACATTCTTCAAAATGCAAAACCCAGTTTGCCCATATAAGTATTAATCAGTAAAAAGGTTGCAGGAACACTGCATAGGCATGGCTGAACCATCTCATTAAGTCTTTGCTCTCGCTCTCTCTCTCTCGCTTTTTATTCTCTTCTCTCTTTTACTTAGCAGTGATATGTTTGTGACAAAGGCTGAAAAATACAGATCGCTTATCAAAATATATGTTTTACTCCAATGAAGCCCACAAGGACATGCACTCACACATGGAAGTCAAATTAATCCCCAGATCTCTATCTCTCAGTACTTTCAAATAAATAAATAAACTAATATTTGCTGCCTTGCCTACACCTAGAGTTAGAAAATAATTCACTCTGAAGCACTGTCAATCACATATGCTGAACAACGTGAGCAGCATAACAGTCCTAACCAATTTTGTGTCTTTGGTTTGGTTAATGCATGCTGCTCTTACAGGAATGGAGTCCTTCACATTTGAAGTCCCACGATAACAGAATAACACCAAACTGATGTCCTTGTTTGAATGAGGATGAAACAGCACAGTGTGAAATGTTTTTTTCCCTGTGATGAAAGATCTCAAAGGTGATTATAGCGCAAATCCTTTAAACAAATCTAATTCTAATCTAGACACTCCTATTTTCATTTTACTATATATTCATAACACGTCAGTTTTAAATCTTCATAACTAATGGATCACGCTACACGTCATGTGGAGATCTCCTGAGGTAAAATAGAATAATTAAGAAAAAAAAATCACCCTGTAGTCGCTTCCAATATTTTAGAACTACATTTCCCATATGCGATAGCGGCCCTTACATTTCCCACAGTTCTTTGTGCCGACCTACCGCTCACCGCTGAAGCAAGAAGGTCGCACTTGGCGTCAGTGTGCTGAATTACAGGAGAGACTACAACAATGCTCGGACAAGCTGTAAGGCGATTCGCAACTTCTGCTGTTCGTTCTTCACACTATGCTGAAGGACCAGGAAAGGTGAGACTATATCCTGAAAGCAGCAGTATCACCTTAAATGTGGCATTTTGCGACGCGGCCTTGTATGTATGCACAGCCTGGCTAGTGGTATTTGGAGGTCATGCCTGTCAGTTCACAAGAGTGTGATTATACACGGAGTCAAATTAGGCGAATTTACATTGATCTTTAATTTATACCTAAATAATCTCCATTTTATGGTAACTAAAAATTCAAACATATGGCAGCAAGGGCTGATTTGTTGACTGGGATAGCGAGCTGCTAGCTAGCATTCGCTACGCTAGCCAGTAACTAGCGAACACCGGTGAAGCAACCTGCCTTGCTAAATAACCTCATTAGAAAACCCACGAAAACGCTCTAAAATATCTAACATGTTGGCATATATTTCAAAGTCTTGTTAACACCAAATTGCAGATCTGTTCGCTTAACAGTAATGCAGACTTTAATTCTTGTACAGGCTGTGCTTCCGCCTCCTGCTGCTAAGGTCAGAGCAGTATAGAAACAAGAGGGGTTTTTGACTAAGAGTTGACGCTCTGTAAACATGTCATTTTTTTTAATTGAATTGCACTTTGCTTAAAATATATTGGATTATTAAATAATAGTGGTTGATGGTGTATTTCATAAGGGCATTAACTGAAAGTTACCACTTTTTCTAGTGTATTATTGTACATGTTGATGATTATACTGAATAAATATTTTTAAAAGGTGCCACTTTGTATAATGCAGTCATATTTTGTCCCAGACGTTTTATTGCATTTCTTAATCCACAGACAATCCCTGATCTTGGTTTTGACTTATCTTGACCTGTAATAAGTTGTAGCTTCTTTGTAATATTAAGCTGTACTGTGACACTCTCTAATAATATCCTGCAAATAGTTCTGGTCACTTATAACTAGGTAAATGTGGGGCATATATCTTAAATGTAGCAGCTAAAACTTTTCTACATTGTGGAGTAAAAAAAAAAAAATCTTTTTACTGAATTAATTTCTCAAGAGTTTTGTTGCATCATAATGGTCTTGTCTTTTTACAGAACCTGCCATTTTCTGTGGAAAACAAGTGGCGTCTGCTGGGCATGATGGTGCTGTTCTTTGGTAGTGGGTTTGCATTCCCCTTTATTGTCGTCAGACATCAGATCCTGAAGAAGTAAAATGGCCCGGTGTTGTAACTCAACCTTCAAGGTAATTATAGCTGCCATTTTTATCCAGCCCATCTGCTTTTGTTAAAATGTTAGAATAGTGGTGGCATTTACTTCAGCTTTGGTTTGTATAGTGACCTAAAATGATCGCAGTCCTTCACAGCACCTCTTTAGCCTTTTTCACCGTGGCATATCCTAAATAAATTACCTGTATGTCTGAGAGTGACAGTAACAAATGTCATGTGGGTACATATTGCTGCTATGTTGTGTAGATAAGCTTGCACTTTAGCAAGTTAATGTGACAGTTTATTGCAGGCATTGATGTGTATCAGGTGGGAGCAGGTCAGACTTGTTGTTGTCACATTTTCTCATCTCTGGTGTTTACTCAGAAATTGCTTTTCTGACAACCGACGTACGCAAGACATCTTATCACTTTCTTCCCTATTTTCTTGTTCTTTTCCACAGGTTGTCAGCTGGAACATATTTATCCATCAGAGTTCTATCTGCGCAGAAGAATGGGAATCACTTAATTTTCTTTGTAAATAAAGTCTCCTAAAATAAGAACATCTCTGTCCTTGTTTCTTGCAGTGCTACCATATGTAAATGTATGTTGTTTAAAGAACAAAAGGTGTCGACTGCGGTTCCATTTGGCTAATAAATTATAAATAATGAAACCTACTAAATAGGTTGTTAGCTGGCAATAATGTGCTACCAGTGAAGAAGACCAAGTGTCTTTTTTTTATAATGGGAAGATATTTAGTATTTAATTGATTGTTGAACATGGCCTGTAGTGTTAAATGTGATTTTTGGCCTTGTACGATACGTTCACAGAAACTACTGGTGCTCCTGATTAATTGGTTTCAATGCAACCTTATTGAAGCATAATTTATTTAGACTCAGCTCATGTTGAGTCTAAAGACAACCTGTTGTGAATGTTAATAGTAAACCCATACCTTTGTAAATTTAAACCATTTGTTGTCAGCACCTTAAGCATATGAATAAAGTGGGAAATTAAAAGTTGGTGTGGGAGGGCATGTAGAAAAGAATCCAGTCCGCCTGCTCTTAGAACTCTGATACGCATTGTTCTCCCACTCTATAGCTCAGCTCCTCAGTTAAACTCAGCTGAATAACCTTTTCAGTTCAATTAACCCTGTGCTTCTGGCTATAATTATCCAAGGACAAAGTATTAAAAAGGGTGGTGTGGCTGCTCAGTTGGTGTGGAGGGGTAATGTAAAAGTTAAGAGGTTTTCCATGCTCGTCTATTCGGGTCTGCCTTATGATTGAAGTCATCTTTAGAAATCGGCAAGGGTTACTTTTTCATTTGCTCATGCTGTGTAGAAAAGAGGTGCCTGAGTTGGCCTAAAGACAAGTGGAGAGTTGCAGGGACAAGCTGTAAGCATAAGAAACAATCTGCAGTATACCCTTTGTACCCTCCCTCCCTGCATTTTTGCTCACACAACTCAAAGGAACTTGTAAACCTGTCAGGCTGTTTTGTATTCCCTTGCATTGGTAATGATGTTACACTGTTGGAGCCTCTGGGCCTCCAGTTGGAGTAGCATTCAGGTCATGCGGCTCTTGCGAGGTAGCGATAAAGTTATTGGACATTTAATGGGGTCAACAAGTGGAGGGTTATATTTCATAGGTGTGTTGTATTTTTGGCACTTACAGGTTGACCTTTCTTAGTAGCTCAAGGCGTTTCTGGTCAAAAGCACTTCTCGACATATAAATAAGACACACTACGTTATCACAATACCAAACTGTGCACATAAGCCCTCCACACATTTCTGAATATCTAAATGCTTGTTAGCACACAGTTAACACCCACATTCACACAAACATGGCATACTAATGTAGCACTCTGATCACCACATGTCCTGATTAAATGCAGTTAAGACAGGAGCTCTTGAGTTGCATTGTCATTCTGCTCAATGATGTCTCAATAGGTTCTCTGTTTACCAATTAAAATGCTTCATCCATCTCAGCCATAAACAATCATCCTTTCTCAAAATGGTCCTTATCAGTGCCTAATGAACCATCGCGGTTAAGTGTGCAAGCCAGCAAATTGATGTCCTTAAGCTTCTGACATGAGGCATACTTCACGTTGACTCTTTTTGAGTGCATCTCAAAGATCATTCTCTGCTGTTCAGAGGGAAAGAATGAGCTTTCAAGTACTATTAGAGGGGAGAAAAGCATATTGAAGTGATACTCCATCCAAAGTCTGTCTTTCGAGTATCAAACCCACATCCTCAGCTTGAAATACGACTGTAAAAAGTCAGCTTTATCAATCCTCCACATCCAGCAAGTCATAAAAAGCACTGCTGCAAATTATGGGCATTTATTCTTTTTACTTTAAAAGCAGATCATTTTGTCTAGTTGGTTACTTCCATTTGGGTACAGCAGTAAACATTTGAAAGCGTCACTTTTGGGCTGTGAACTCTGACAGTATGGCAGTAATTGAATAGAACTGCTAGCAGCTACTTTAAATTATATAAATAGTTCACTTCAGTGCCACAGCACTCAGAGTGCTAATTTGAGAATGTCCCCAACATTTGGACCCTTTTACAGAAAAAAGGGGACTATAAAGAGACATGCATTTGCTCCCACTGAGAGTGCAAATTTAGATTGGCACTGACACTTACCAACAGCTACCGGGCTGAGAAGAGTGTCACGATATCTGGGAATCCGAGGGTGAAAAACAGACACTAAGCAGTAAGTTCTTGTTCTTTATAGTCATAAATGATCTATTCTCTGCCATTATGCACTCAAACTGGAGCTTTTAAGAATTCTAGTTGATGCCAGGCTCCAACAGTGAGGACCAATTAGATACAATGCTGTTATTTGGACAAGGACCAAGCTGCAGTGCAGTACTGGCGACTTATGAAAAGTACATGAGGGTGTGCTGGCACAGGTCATAATGCAGGAGGGGTACTACAGTGCCCACGGAAGTCTACATCACACATTTTTAGATGGGCATGCCATATCTCCTCTGCATGGCACTTTGAGTGTTTGCAGGAAGGAAGCAGGGGAAGACAGAAAAGAATACATTACAGGATGATTGCGCACCCAGCATGCCAAGTCTCCTGCAAGAGTCTGTCATGCTGCATTTAGTATGTAAGTGTAAGGGGGGAGAGAAGACAAAGGGAGGGACTGCTGTTGTTGTGTGTGTGCCTGTGGTTTGCCAGAGTTTGCACCATCACTGTGGCAATATCTGTTAAATTCATTACTGTAGTTGCTTTTAAATGTTTTAAATTCCTTTGTGTACATGCTCTAATTAAAGCGAAGTGTAAGCCATTAAAGCCCATACCAGCTCACCATTGTTTAATGTCATGCAGATGTCTGCAGATAAAATGAATAGGTTACCTGTAACTGCTGCACCACATCTACAAAGGTGACAGCCTTTACTATATATACTGCATCCTCCCTCCTTTATCCAACAAACTTATTTATTTTTGCAGTTATGTAAATCATCTTATTTGCAGTATTTGTGGCTATTCATTGCAGTCTCTGTAGACTGCTCTGCATCTCACGTGTGGAATCTAATTATAGACTCATTTGCACTTCAGAGGAGAAGATAGTGGGCTTAGCTTGGTGTAAAGCATGCACAGACATCTAATAAAAAAGACTCAACGTTTTATTGAATCCCCCCAGTAAGAGTCACATTTCACATCCAGCCACAGCATTATAGTCAATTATGTTTGTAACTGTTAGTTGGTGAAAGCTGACTCAATAGTGATTGACAGTTTTATAAACATTTACTTACTCTGAATGAGAGTGGGAGCCTGACAAATTCTCTCCAGACTAAATTACCCCTCTGGGTGAGTTGGATGAGCTCTAATCAGCACTCACAAACATCCTGCACAGCATCATTTCATTGTGCCACCAATCACTGTATTACATGTAACACCAGGAGTTCTCTGGATGTGGCCTACCCATCATATCGGCATGATGACAATAAGAGGTGAAAGCTGCTGTCTTCAGTCGCTGAGCAACACCCCAACTCTGCACTGTCAGTCAGTAAAGTTACAAGGACACGATGAACTCCCAAGTTTTCTGCTAAGCCCATCCTCTTTCCCTACCGTCTCTGTTTACTACACTTTACCTCAAAGATGCTGACGTGTGGAGAAGCACGGAACTGTCAGTGCAGGAAGATGAAGTGAACATGCACCTCCCACTTCGTCAGAGTAGGGCTCTACTGCCTCAGCCAGGAACTCTACACAATTAGTTCAGAGCCTCGAGGGGGTGGCTGCTCATAGGAGATGAATGCTCACAAGATACGGAGTCAGCTGTCTGTGTGAGCCTTTTTGTATGTTGCAGGCAAAAACATAATAACAAAAAAATACAAGTGAGACTTTAAATTTTTATGAAAATTAACAGTCTGATTAGGGTAAGGCAGAATAAAACAGCCTCACTAATCCTAGCAAGACTGAATATGTCTAAAAGCATTTTGTCAGAAGCACACGCTACATCTCTGTACAGGACACATTCCACTCTGCGGCCTTTATGTTCATTAATGTTGCAGTACCGATGCACGCGCTCAACTATCTTAAGGAGACCTGCCCCCTTTTTTTTGACAGTGGCAAATCACAAAGAGGCTGTAAAGCCAAAGGAGAAAAATATGTCAAGTGTCATGTCAGGTTTTTCGCACATTCAGTTTGATATGAAGATAACGGGAGCAGAGGCTTGGCAGGGATCCCGGTCGAGATCTGAACCTGGCATAATCTCTAAATCCTCTCCAGCCCACTTTAGATCCCAGAACAGCCTTGAGTTCAATAATGTAACACTACACACTGCCGCAGTTAATAGTAGCAAGTTTCAGGGTGAAAAAGTTTTCATTTTAAATAATCATGCCCACTTCAGTCCACGCTCTCCCACTCCGAGCCTTATGCTAATGCCTCGGAAGGCTCCAGTGTGAATGGATGTGCAATTTTTCTCTTACTTCATACAATATACAGTGAATTTTGAACTTAGCTCTGTGCCCTCTGAATGAAAATCATTTATTTTTATCTTTCATCTTACCAGTCGTGTGTTATAAAATCCTTCTTGACATATAAAAACTAATATCTTGTGACTAAACCAAGCAAGTGGATTTCATTTTTGTCCCTCAATTTTCTTTTATTCTGAAAGTTATTATTATCCTGTTTAGTTTGATTAGCAGGAACAAGAACACACTAATCTAAAACTATTTGACTTTCCCAAGCAACACCTTATTTCTGTCACTGGTACGTCACAAAACATAATCTCTGTTGTTTAACTTGTTAGACTTTTAAAGAATGTTATTATGCAGTACGTGGCATCCACATAAGTATATATAATAGTTTGTTTGCTTATTCACTTTAACAAACCCCTCTCATATTCACCCGGGCTGGGTTGGTTGGAGTCCATGTGATCTACACAGATAGAAAACTAACAGCGAAAGATATCTTTTACTCGAATGAAGCCTCTCTGGAGATTTCTGCTGCGATGGAACAGTGTAAATGTAGTGTGGGAATAGGGTCTGACAATGTGAGACTACTACAAACAGAGAGTGAGAGGGATGGCAGAAAAAAGGGAGGTTCTGTTGATCATTTGTTGTTGTTTTCACTGCTATGGGTTTCTTTTCTCCCACAGACACAAAGAAAATATTTGAACCTTTTTTCTCAGCCAGAAACTGTCTCTGTTGCTCTCCAGTGGTCTTCTTCTCTTTTTTGCTCTCACTAGAAACATTCAACGCAAGGAATTTTCACATGCTGAGAGGCATCTGCCACCAACCTGCATATTCACATGCGCATTTGCACACATATAAACCCCAAAACAGATGCACAAACATAGTTCAAGTATCCATAGTGACACTACCAAAAATATGTAAACATTATTTACATAATCACACACACATGCGTTCTTGAGTTTAAACAAGCTTTGGTACAGAAATCTGTGATATTTATGCTAAACTTACAATTAAACTCAATTTTCGAGACTTTTTTATGCTTCATATATTTATGCTACTTACAGTCGCATAAAATAACTAGACTAAATGCAGCTGTTATACAGTCAGCAGGTTTCTCCCTGAATTAGTGCCACATATGCAGTCTAGAAACGTCTGTATTAAAGTTCCAAAACAGCAATAGAGAGAAAAGCCAAAAGTAAAGATTTTTATTTTTTATTTTTTTACCTACTGTACAGACAGCTGGACTGAAGAAAACAGAGAGACTCTGATGAATATAGAGAGCAGAACTGAGCAAAGAAACAACACAGGTATAGGAACCATACAGTATATTTAGGATTGTTTCCCACAGGGAACAAATACTAGCCTGAAGTCTGGGAGTCAGCACTTTTTGAGTTTTTTGCAGCTCTGTTTACCATATTTGCAAGATTTCTCATGTAGCTCTGCAGTAGTCTCCCAGGATATAGATGCAGAGGTGTGGAGTTAGAGAAGCAATACAGTTGTGCATACTGTAGTGCTCCTGGGTAGCCTTACAGCTCCCCCACATGGACAAAAACAAACTATTGAGCCGTAACGCATAATAAATAATGGGAGATGTGAAATACTTGTCAGTGCCAAGGTTGGGGCTGCTGCATGATAAGAATTTGCTTGACTGGCATCAACATATAGTCTAAACAACTTTTTTTTTTAGCAGTTTTTATGTGAATGTCCAACAATTGCCACACATTCATATTAATGATAACTGACTTTAGGCAGGTTAAACTTGGAGAAACTCATTATGTGAAGCACAGCGCTGCGCAGCAAGAGTCCATACAAACACAACTCGATCACATCGCATAGTTCTTGTTGAGTGTATTTGTTCAGAGGGCAGGATGCAACTATAATTGTTGCCTTTGAACACAGGAACAGAGCACCAACAGAGACACAATACAACTGACTAAGCCAAGACAGGCTGTGCAGGGGAAATCTGAATGAAAGGCTTGTGTCTCCCAGAGGCGAGGAGTGAGGACTGGGGCAGAGGAAGGCACGGGGTGCACAGAATGGTTTATTTTTCCGCAGACCAGTCTCCTCCAGGATGTTCTTTGGACACCACAGATGTTTGGATGTAACGAAAAGGCACAATTGGGGTTGGCCTGAGTTCAGTTTGGTCTGTGAATGGTGCCTTTCAAAGCTTTGCTGAACCACATGGTGCCCAGGACCTCAGCCACAAAGCCTCATTAGACTTACTCAATATTGCAAACATAAAAGGATCAAATAAGACTTTTCTTCTTTCTTTTTTTTTTAATTTGTTTATTTTTCTTTTGATCCTGAAGAGGCATAAATATTTGTTGGACAAATGAGATGATAGTTTGAATGTGCCACTGCATGACATGTAAATCCCTCCAGTACTTTGAGCATGAAATAACTCGGTAGACGGAAATGTTTCTGAACATCCTTCAGAATTGCTGTCAGTGATGAGCCGTTTAAAGTTTAAAGGTGGTGAAGTGCTAACTTTATTTTTACAGCAATTACTCAGAGTTATACAAATTTAATTACCTTTCACTCCTCAACAGGATAGAGATCACTCAGAGTTTTGTAGGCTCTTCCTCTCATTAGATATTACAGCTTTTACCATGCAGACTTATAACGTGAGATTTACATTCCCAATTTCTCTTTGCAATTACAAATGCAGAATTGAAGACTAAAAAGCTTTTTCACTGATATAGTCATTACCTGCTGAATTTAGTGTGTGCATGTGGAGGTCAGCATAAATAAAACTTTCCCAAGGCTCCATAGCCTCTTCAGACTGATAGGAGAGGCCACGATATCCAATTAATAAAAGAGGTTAAAGTTGACTTTCCACTGGCTGGTCCAATCTCAGCAGGTGCCCTGGTTAATTTGGTGAACAAAGTCATAGAGGGGGTGGGTGGCCACTTAGGAAAAAGCGAGGTGAAGGAGAATGGATGGATGAGAGGAAGCAGGATAAGGACTGAGGGAAAGATTGCAGCCCCCTGACAGCTCAGCATGCATTGCAAATGAGGTGAGCTGACTGAACAAAAACATTTGCTGAATCTCTAATGGGAACGATCAGACCGGCTCACGAGAAAGCTGCGTGCTACATCAAACACCAAAACAAAAACTTTTGTGACAACCAGAACTAGATAAGTCCACTGCAGGTTTTACTGCCTCGGTGGAATGAGTCTTTGTGTATCAAGTCTGCATGTAAATGTCACATTTCCAGTTTTGTCAGCAATCATAGGCTGGCCTGGTGTTTGTTACACAACAAAATACTGTCAGGAACTATTTTATCACTGCTCAGTCCAGAGCAGTAGTACACGATCAGAAAGGCTTTCTGATGTGACATGTGGCTCTCTTTTTTTTCAGAACACCCACATGGAGATGCAATCAGAAGCATCATTCACTTGACTCTACCCAGGAAGCCAGTGACTCTTCTCTCTGCAAAGGAATTGTATGAGCTTGCAAAAAAAGATGGATAGCTGTTGCCACAATATACACACCTCGCCATGGACAAAGCTTAACTATATCCACTTTTTCCTAAACTGATGGCAGTTTTTCCTCAGCAGGCTGAGAAGCATTCCTGTCTGCTGCCTTTGTTTCTCTCTCCCCTATCTCTCACCCTGCACCTCCCCATCTCCGTCACATCTTCTGTGCTTTGGTTTATGAATCCAAAGTGACGGCAGGCAGACTTCATTTCAAACTTTGAGAAAAGTGACTCTGAATAGAACATGTAGCCCTTCTGCTCCTGGGGGCTCCAAAACTCCTGAGTTTTCTTGAGTGGTGCATTTCAAAAGTGGAAAAAAAATACATATTCAAAATAAAGAAAGTGAAGAAAAAAAAAAAAAAAAAAAAAAAAAAAAAAAAAAAAAAAAAAAAAAAAAAAAAAAAAAAAAAAAATATATATATATATATATATATATATATATATATATTTTTTTTTTTAAGAATTGAAGAAAAGGTAATCCTAGAAAGCACAGGTAATAAAGTGATTTATGAAACTTGGGGATAGTATTTGTTTAATAAAAAAAATCTCAGAGAACTTTAGCCACACATTACTAGAATTTCACGGGTGTTTCATCATTTCCAATGGAGATCTAACTTATCGTTACAAGCTCTTAAAGAAGGCACTCTCAGCAGTATTATCTTGATGCAATGTCATCAAATCATAGAGTGCCCTTATTCTGAATAAATGTTTTCATCTAGCCTTGAAAAGCTTCCCCTATGGCTATAGCATAATATTTCATTACTTTGGTGTAATTTTCATTGGAATAAATTGAACAAAGTAATTCGATGCAGCTATGGTCTTTTAAAGTTTGAGATTGAATTTCACCTACCTTCAAAGTCTGCTAACACAATTAAGCTTAGTTCTTTGACTTTAAATGTGATTTTGTTCCAAAGTCTCTTTGTTCTGAACGTCTTTTCTTAGAAGTTAATTGCATTTTTGGGGGTGTTGTTCAGCAGTATAAAAATGGGCATTTACGACGCCTCACTTATATCTCTACACACAGGCTGCCCTGTTGTCGAGTAGCACACTTCACGGCAAAATTAATACATTTATATTTTTGCTCAGTGGAATCTGGGTTATAGTAGAAGTCTAATGTGTGTGTGTATGTGTGTAGGTGAGCATACACACACACACACATACACACATATATATATATATATATATATATATATATATATATATATATATATAGCTACACACACAGATTTTTGGGAGGTTGTGGGTGGGTATGTGATTTTTAGTTTCTGTGTTCTATTTCATTTGTTGAGAAGAAGAAAATGAGAGAGAGGAGGATTAATGGAGGAAAGTTAGTGAATTAGGAAGTGCAGAGGATTAGTAAGGAGGACGTGAGGGCAGCTATGAAGAGGATGAAAATGGAAAGGCGGTTGGTCCAGATGACATACCTGTGGAGGTATGGAGATGTCTAGAAAGGAAGGCAGTGGACTTTTTGACCAGATTGCTTTTTAACACAATCTTGGAGAGTGAAAGAATGCCTGAGGAATGGAGAAGAAGTGTACTGGTACCAATTTTTAAGAACAAGGGTGACGTGCAGAACTGTAGTAACTACAAAGGGATAAAGTTGATGAGCCATACCATGAAGATATGG
>VUQI01038991.1:0-20927 GCA_015106735.1 Paratilapia polleni | reverse complement strand
TGGGTGAGTGAAAATATTTGGCAATATAGTGTATCTGGCCATTTGGTGAAAACCAAACACTGCAAATCAGCTCAAACATCTCATACTAACTCTCAAGCATGGTGGTTGAGGGGTGATGATTTGGGCTTGTTTTGCAGCCGCAGGAACTGGGCACCTTGCAGTCATTGAGTTGACCATGAACTCCTCTGTATACCAAAGTCTTCTAGATTCAAATGTGAGACCATCTGTCTGACAGCTAAAGCTTGGCCAAAATTTTGTCATGCAATAGGAAATGCAAGCACAGCAACAAATCTACAACAAAATGGCTGAAAAAGAAAAGAATCAATGTGTTGCAATGGTCCAGTCAAAGTCCAGACCTCAACCTGATTGTGGTGGGACTTTAAGAGAGCTGTACATAAACAAATGCCCCCAACCTTCAATGAACTGAAGCAACATCAGGGTTGTATTTACCTAATTTTAAGATCTGGTGAGGACTAGATGATTTTTATTATGCACTGATATGTAAAACCTCAGAACTGACAGAGGGTGTCCTTTCTTTTTATCATGTAGTTTCAAACTATGAGATATACACATATTAACTTTCTGACTTAGAGGTGTATAATGTATTCTACTGTCTGCCTAGATTAGACTGCAAGCAAGGGGAAACAGTAAGCCAGGCTTTGTCCAGAAGTAACATAGTGTGGACGGGCTAGTTAATTTCCCCTGTTTTGTCCTTTTCTGGCTCTAGCTATAAATGAAGTGTGAATATATTTCATGGAGAGGTTTCACATCAATCTTCTTGTCTAAAAGTTGAAAGAAAGGAACTAAGAATGTTTCTCATTATTTTTGGCAAAATAAGTGACACAGTGTTTACAGTTTTTGTCCAAAACTTTCTATCATATCAGGACACTTAAACAAAAATTGTCACTCTATATGATCAAGTGCCATTCCTTTATCAAACCAAACCCAACCAATTCCTCCTTCTCATTTGCTTTGCCCCCCACAGAGCTTTGACATTCACTCAACTGTAATGAGAGAAAAATGTCTTAGAATTCTGCATGAAAAGGGCTCTGAGAGTGAGTGGGCAAAAATCTATTTTTCCATTTAAAGTTTACGCTTTCAGAGAAATTACATATACTGGAGTGAGGTATTGGGGCAGAATGTGCTGACTCTGTAAATGTGGCCAAACCACAGATTGAAGCCCTGCTCAAAACAGACATATCCTATTATTACACAAGGGGAGAGGGGGTTTTCTGATTATACCGAGGTAGTTTGTTCAAGTAATACAATCATTCTTGAGTCATCCGTGCTTAAAATGAAATATGTAGCATCTCCACACTTGGCATAAAAAAAAAACTGAGTCAGTAGGAAACTCTTGACACAATGACAAAAGAGTGAGTTGTTTTTCTAAGAAATGCAAAGTTTGCCATGTGCTTTGTTTTATCTTATTTTTATCTTTCCAAATTACTTTAAAAATAGAAAATGTTTTCATCTCAGTAGTTTAAGAATATACAGCATATCTCGGTAACTAGCAAAAGTAAAGGGCAAAACAGCCCATCCGAACCTGGTTCAGGCTCTTAACATTCATTCTAAATGCTTGCATGCTAAAATGCTAAAGTCAGATGCTGACCAATAAAAATATTACCTTCTAAAAATCAGCATCCTAACACTGCATTTTAGCAAGTAGGAGTGTTTGGCTATAGTAGCATTTTGCCCTCAGAGCTGCTGGTTTGGCTGCAGACTCTTGTTTTTACTGTAACTCACTTTTGGTTTTGCATCTTGGGTGGATTCTTTTTTTTTTTTTTCATTCCTGGCTTAACATTGTGGACACTTTCAAATAACAAGCTTCCATAAATTGAATCCCTCTCTGTCTCTACTTGAGGCCAAATATTAAATGTTTTTAAAAATGGCTGAATGAATAATATCAAGAAAATTCATAACAAGAATATCAAGGACACAAGCTATCCAGGCTAATCAGCTATCAAAATGTTCCTCTCACTTTTCGCTTTTCTCTATGGCAGTCAGTCAGATTATTCAGAAAAATGTGCCTTTGATTCTGTCCACTGATTATCAGTGATGACAGCTCGGCTAGTATTGATTTCTGTTTGTTTTGCATGCATCATGACACAGTGTAGTCCTGTCTCTGAAAAGATCTGATGTGTAGTTGTGGTCAAAATAAAGGCTGAGTTTGAAGATGGGTCTGTCTCATGAGTACTGAGGAAAGGAAACCAGGAGCAGATTTCCTTCCTACTTCACCACCCTGTCACACAGTTTTTGCACTGTCAGTCCATTTGTAACTTCCCCTGTTGTATGTTTATTTGGTACGTAAGCATACATTAGTTTCCACAATGTCTGGTTGGTGTCTGGTGTTAAACTCAGTCATTAAAGCATGACCAGACCCTGAAGGCGTACACCATAATCTTGCTATTAATGTCTGGGCTCTAAAAAGCTAAAAGCAGATGGACAGCTGAGTTTGGCAGAGATTGTTACATTTCAGGATGCCTTTGTGAACACTTATAAATAAAACAACATCACGTGCCTCAATGCCAACATGACAATTCAACATCCAGCTCTTGTCTGACCTACGATGATATAAATCACAGTCATTTTCTTTCCACTTTCTGCTATTGTTATGATGCAGGTTAATGGTTGGTACCATTGGCGTGGGTAGCAATTTGAAGGAACACAATGTTATTTCCTAGTTCTTGGTGTAAATAACCACTGATGCATGCAGTCATATAATTTTATGTTCCTTGTGCGATGCTCCATATGCTTCCTTTTAGCTGTACATTTTCTATATTCAGTTCACGTTACTGTTACAAAACAAAGTACAATGTGGATCCAAGTACCACAAAAGAATCAGAATCAGTGGTACAATGGTACACTGAAATACTGTTTAAACATGTTTAGTGTAAGTCATGCATATTATTTTACACTTCATTCTTACAAATCAATAATTGACCACTACTATAGGATATACTCAGTATTATTTATTATTAAGATATTACAGTCTTGTTATGACCACTGATTGTAGCTCTATTACTCATTTTTCAAAGGACTGATGTTCCCAGTTCCATGTATGTAGAAATCACTTTCAGTAAGTAGCTTTCAAGATAATAAAACTGTAAATTAGAGGGAAAAGCCTTTCATGGGAAGTGCGAAATGAAATTCTATCTGTGGTTGACGATGTGGAACCTCCAGCGAAGTGGGAATCCCTCGAGTCTTTTTCCTTTTCTATAGTGGCTTTTCTGTGCAGACAGTATCACAGCGTGATCATGAAGAGTGCTCACTGGCAACAAGGAACTATGAAACAGCTTGATATCAAACTGTTAAATATGAAGGGATCCTCTTTGGACAGCTTAAATGTGGCAAATTGAAACTTTATATTTTCATGACTGGCTGAATTTCCTTATTGGGAGTGCTTGTGTTTGCCATTACGATACTAAGTCACTCACAAAGGTACAACTGTGAGCTACAAAGGGGGCACGAAGGCAGACTTTGCACCAACCATCTGCTCAGTCTCATAAATATAATGTGCACATTACATTTTAGAATTTCTTTCACCAATCTCAGCGGTGCAATTTTAATATTTCTGTAAAGATTTCTGTTACGTGTGCAGGTGCAATTGTGTGCCTGTACCATAAGGAGTGTTTTACAGCTTGCTTTTACCAGCAATTAACATGCTATTTCCTGTGCTGAATTTTTATGAATTGCTTACCAGAACCGTTTGCAGACTATCCTTTCCCCGCTGTCTTTTATTACAGCTGAATCGTCACTTCTGGACTTCACTGTGGCTTCTTGTAAAGCTTTTTTAGGTCTCAACTCAGTGAAACATCAGTGTGCAATGTGAGCAATGCAGACAAAATCTGCTCCTTTTTAGTTTATTGTGTCCCAAGACCAATATTATGAAGTAGTGCATCTTTTTTCTGTGGCTAAATACTGGCACAAATACTGGTACTTTGTGAAGACAAGAGTTATGAATGGTTTGAAATGGAGAATCTTGCAGAGTCAGAAGGTAGCGGTTTGTTGTCCATGGTTGGAAATTTAATCAAATGACTACAGAAAATCAAAAGAGACACGAAATTGCTGCTGACACATGCAAAATGACCACAGAGATGAAAATCAGCTCCCAAAAGCCACAACAGGACCCCATGGAGATGTAAGACCAGAAAGACACAAAAACAACTACAAGAAAACACGCAAAAGTTTCTTACTGCCAAGAACTAGGGCCTTGAATCCATTCAAAAGTTGCTTTTGGACTCTTCTCTGCGCATAATTCTTTCCTGTGGCTCATTCCAAACATCTCATCTCAAGATTAAGTTTACCGATTTTTATGGAAATTTGCAGCAGTGGCATCACATGCAGGGTCACTAATAACTAGCTGACAGTATAAAAGAAAATAAGTGACTAAAGCTGTCGATCTTGATTATACAGAAGGAGATGGACGGTTTTGTCCTCACAGCCCTTTGCATTCCTTGCATAATAATAGCCTGTTGTCAAGGAGGGAGGAAGGAAGGAGAGGGGAGGAAACTGCGCTGAAATAAAAGCAACTGCTGATCCTGGAAGTGTGAGGTTAAATGCTGTGGAGTTAGGAAACCAACAGAAAGAGGGAGGGAGCACTGTCTTACTTCGCGAGCTGCAGATTTATATATAGCTGAGGCTTATATGTAAAGCCCACGATTTTTCTTTTATTCTGTTTTTGGACGCTTTGTCAATAAATGACGAAAAAGCTGCTGTTGGATCAATACTCCCAAATCAGTTTTGCAGGGGAGTTATCTCTGGCTCTAAAGTCTGTTTTTTTTTCTAAATCATGCCACGTTTGAGATTACGCCTGTGATGGGCTGAGCAAACTCAGACAGCATCCTCCTCTTGCTTACACTCCGCTGGCGCTCAGAGAGGGCTGACCGGAAAGTTACCAAAGTTGCCTTGCTTTCTTTTATTTCCACATTTCCGTGGCCCTGACTCCGCCAACCCCTCAGTCTGCTGTTCACCGGCCCGTCACAGCATGCAGGACTGACGGCTGAGGAATGGCATCGGCTGTGTTTGAAGGGACGTCCCTGGTCAACATGTTCGTCCGGGACTGCTGGGTTAACGGGATCCGCAGACTCATCATCAGTCAGAGCGGAGAGGAAGAGGAGTTTTTCGAGATCAGGACTGAGTGGTCCGACAGGAACATTTTATACTTGCATCGGAGTTACTCTGATCTGGGGCGGCTGTTTAAAAGACTGGTGGAGTCCTTTCCGGAGGACAGAAGAGACCTGTCCAAATCTCCACTGGTAGAAGGTTGGTCAGATGGCGGATAACGTGACAGTTAGTAATCTGCAAGGCAGGAAATGATGATAGAGCAGAATCACAAATAGCTCATCTCTATTTGGGGATATATTCCGGATCAGGGTTACTGCACGTATTACATTATTATTCTAGGAGGTAAGTTGGGGCCCCTGTCCTCCTCAGCACTGCTATTATTCTCTAAGTCTGCAACAGTTAAAAGTAAAACATCGCTTTACAGTCGTGAAACAAAGAAAAGAAGCAAATGGTTAAATTTAAGAAAAGGGAACTAGCAAATATTTAGCATTTCTGTCTTGATTAAAGATGATTAAAAACACTGAAGATCAATTTTGTAGTATTTAGCAGACAGTTTTAGCTCATCAGTAAAATTCATTTAGTTTACTTACAAAAGTAACTGGTAAGTTTTCTCCCATATCTAAAAAATAAAAAAAAAATAAAAAATGTGCCTGACACTGGAGCCTGCTGAGGACTCTGGATAGGAAATCCCCCCTGGAAAATGATATTCCTGTTTACATTTTGCCTCAAATAGCACAGAAGTCATTGCATTTGTGCATTTTTGTGCACTCCAGTCAGATCCAATTTGCAGTAAGTGTAAAGTAAATGATCACGCATTGCACTATAACAGGGTTATTAAACTGTTGGTGCTTAACAAAGCTGAATACAAGAAGAAAATATAGTGAGGATAATCAAGGTTTAGTTCTAATTTGAAATGCTGTGCTTCTTAGCCTACATTTACATGTGTTTGCCTGGACAGGTTAATAATTAACAAAGTCCACTTTCGGATGTCACATCAATAGAGCTATCAGCCTGTGAGATCAACATGTTTCTAATCTTTGTCAATATTTAGGACCTAAAACATTGCACATATGTGTAAGGTTTGCTCTCATGTCTTTGTGGCCATGGAGATGGATTCCACATGGGGATCCTTAAGTACCAGCGCAGACTTCCATGTGGAAATTTGTTCTTTACATCTGATACATCACAAGCTTGCTGCTGGAGCAAGTCTCCTCTGGTATCTTAAAACTTTGATCAAAGGCCATGGCAAAAAGTATTTCTATTTCTTATGCACATTTTTATTATGAGGGATAAAACCTCACAGAGAGCGCATCAAATTCTGCAGGGAGAAAATCAGGGTTGAGACAGAAATTCATTGAGATGGAAATAATTAGTCCAGATGTCATGCTAAAAGGTAGAGGTTAACATCACAGTTATTTGTCACACAAACTTTTCAAATCATGTATTTTCAAATTTGGTGATGTTGACATTTTTTTTAGATGTGAAACTGAAGGTAGAGATGTCTGATTCTTTCCCCCCCAAAATCGAGCATAGCATTATTGAAAGCAGGCCACAAAGTCAAACTCAGCTACAATCAGCTGATGCCTTATCTTCTTAGCATCCAATTGGCCAATATTGTATAGGGCATGCTATTTAAGGGGCTTTTGATCATGGTGTAATATTAAGTTACCTTCTCACAATTGCTGTGTATCTGCAAGCTGCTTTGCAACCCACTTATGCCCCAACTCCACCTTTTCATGCTGTGTCTGACTTAATCTATGTCACTGATGCCTGCCCTGTTATGTGCTGGGGGTCTTACTGCTCTCCCCACATCTTTTGTACTGTATGCACATAGAAGTGTGGGGCATCCAGCCAAATATAAAATACTGCAGAAATAACACATTTCTTTTGACTGTCGTGGTCCTGATTTAAATCACTTTGTTTTGGGCAAATACCACAAGAACTGTCACATGAATTGCATATGAAAAGGTGACATCTTCTGCCACTGACATCAGGTAAAGTAAACAGTAAAGTTTTAGGTAGTGCTTTGCAGAGGGCAGGGCTTTGGCATATGTTGGGTGAACTACAGCACTCAGGATTTAGGATCTCCCAGTGTGATACCCTACCATTGTCACAAATTTGGCAGAGCTCCCGGCTCCTGTGTGTATGATCGCCCCTGCAATATCCTTGGCACTTTGCTTTTGTCTCTACTTACTGTGCTTATACCATTGTTTTGGAAACATCCCTTTAGCGGTGACTGGAAAGGTTGGCTTTCTGCTCAGGCACTGAAATAGCTGACAGAGTTGTTGACAGCTAGCTGCTTTGGCTCAGCCAGTGTAGTGTGAAATGCATTTTGGGAGGAGATGTTTTTGATCTCGACTCGTTTTTCACTTCTTTATTCTGTCTGTCGCCCTTCCCATGCTGATTATAGCTCAATGATAAATGAAGCTGAAGGAGACATCAGTGTTACTTTAGTGACTCAAACTGGTTTGAACATTTCATTGATGGATGGTGAGCTACAGGGTTAAAAAACATTCCCTAATGGCCTTTCTTTAATTCCTATCGCTGTTCAATATTTCATTTGCATCTCTTCTAATTGCCACTCTGACTGAAGGTCCTGGGCAGAAAAAAGACATAGCTCTGCCCTTTCTCAGTCTACTTTGCTACAATTTCTGGCTCTGGTCATGTTTTCCTGTTTCTGTGCTGCACCTAGGCAACAAGGAAGGCTTACAGAGCTTTTCAGACTCATGTCATGATGAGAAAGAGGGCGACTGCGGAGGAGTGGACTTCCCATATTTAGTCCCGCTGGGCTGCCAGGGCCTCATCACACTTACCTTACATGTGACCCCATGTGAACACAGACAGGGAGCGATTGCTCACATTCCATGTGAGCTAGATATGATCAAGGAATGTAGACACAGACTGCGTCCGAAATCACTCCTACTAACAGTCATTCTCTACTCCCTGCTTTAGTAGGGAGTTAGTTAGTAGGAGTGATTGACTAAACTATTGTTACTAAAGTAATAATAGTTTAGCAGTGTAAGTTGCATGGACAACATTTTTCTATTTTAGACATTTTTTACAGTAATAAAACAAACTAAAACTAACCCAAACCCTAAACAATATAATGCAAACTCATTTTCACTCTTTAATAGGCAGTGAATTAAGATTTTACACAATGTGACACTTTCATACTCAGAGTTTGGACATGCAAGTAAATTGGCAGACTGTAAATATAGTTCCCTGTATATTAAACAAGGAATACACTCAGGCACGTGTGCATTCATTTCATGTAACCAGACATTTTAATTGGGATATGCATGCATAATCTGTTCTAAGTCTGTGTTAGATGAGAGTTAAATGAGACTGAAGGAAATGAGCATTATGGCCATTAATGTGCTCAGAATGCCCCTATTCGTGTGAATAACAGAGTGCAACACTTTCAACATCGAGCATAACTCAAATGTAACTACAAGACGCAAAATTCAAAGCTGAAGTCTTCCTTTAAGTTCCAGGTAATGGCAGCTGAACCAAGCTGAATCAGTTCTGCTTTTCACAAAGCAGCTACTTTGTGAAAAACCAAACAAATGGTACCATGCACAAAGCTGAAGTGGATTACTATGTGGCCATGTACAGACGGTACTGGTGCAACTTCTTGCTACTAAAAGTAACATTCTCTTTCTGACAGTGCCCTGTGCTCAATGACTGAAGCATCCAGAAATAACGTGCTGACAAACTGTGGTATGTTATTGGTTGAATGATTAAGTACTATGCTGCTGACTGGAGCTTATCAGATCCATGCAGAAGGTAGCTGTGAAATGTGGCACTTACAGCATCAAATGACTAGATATTATACATGAGGAAGACGTGGGGGCGACTGAGTTCCTGTCATATATATGTTTCCATTATCTCACCTGATGCAGAGTGTCCTGTCAACATGGCATGCTGTGATAGTCTAATATAATGTAGTACCTTCATAATGACTAAAATTACTGCTATGATCACATTTTACTATCTTGTAGCCCTAGGTAAATAAATAAAGTCAGATGCTTCTCTTAAAAACAGAAGTAATCAAAAGTGAAAGCTACTAAGAAACAAGTAAAAAGACCTCACAACCAAAATAGTTGGCTGTGAGGTCACTGTAGGTTAAAGCAAAAATAGTTTCACTGTAGGATAGTTTGGTCTATAAAGCCAATGGCAGTGCTTTTCAATTATTTATAGTGCATGGGCCACTGTAGCCAGAAAGTCCAAGCAGAAAAATTAGTTTACAACTATGTAATTTTAGCCAACACAGAAAATTAGACATCCTGGATACTCTCTTGAGACACGTCATTGGTAATCCAGAGGAGCACTGCAATATTGTGTGAAGATTGATGTGTTAGCCTGATTTCCAAAGCTAATTAGTGAAAGTATTGCACATAATCCTCTCCAAAATCACAAAACTGTCTTTAATTAATGTTTGGCTTACCATAAAGGTTTTTGTGATTATAATAAACATTGATCAGTATTTGCCATCCACAACAGCATGGTTAGATGGAGCCTCGCCTTTTGACTGATTAACACTATATAAAGCCATCTGATGGCAGCAGTTATATGTGTTAAATTTGCACTCTCTATTCAAACCACACACACCAGATTAACACTGGTTAAAACTTGCGCAACTGTCAGTGTGCTCCCGCTGTTGCAAGAGACACACATGCACACACACACACACACACACACACACACACACACACACACTTCTCTTTGGCACATCAAACAGGTCTGAATCTTGGTGTTATATGCAGTCTGCTAGGTTATGTAGTAAAAATTATCCCATCGTTATCATCCCTACTCAAGATGCTGTCTAGTTCCTAGTTTGGAAATATTTATGTACAAAGACACAGCCAAGGGTCTAAAACCCTTAAGAAATATAATGTTGTTTGCAGCAATTTCTGAGCTTGATTGTTCCAGATCTCTAAGATTAAATTTATTATTTTTTATGATTTATTATTTCTAGTTCTACCCTACCCTGTTTCCATATGCACCCTTGGTGCACTGTGTGCATGCATATACAGTAATAACGTGTACTTCGTTTTATTTGGGTCATAACATTACTGCTCTACATAACTGGACACAAACTTTGCTAATCTGTCCCTGAGGATAACAACTGGCAAGGCTGGGTGTGGTTTAAAGACTGCGCAGTGAAGTTATCATGTAGGCTTTGTTTCCGTTTAAGATGTTAACTGCTGACTGCTGACTCTGACTTGCAACTTCTCAAGGCTTTATTATTTAGTACTAAATCTCCCAATGAACTAACGCACAACTGTAACACAATATAGTGAAATTATGTAATGATTTCCAACATTCTGGGCTTGTCTTATTTTATCCAAGAAGTTACATCCTGATCACAGTTACATGTATAAAACAATTTTTACTTGCTCTCTGCACAGCTGCCTTCATTTAATGACACAGAGAGTTTCTTCTGGCACTAAATAGGTTGGGTGGACCAAATTGTAAAACATTTACTGCTCATCAGATCTACTTTTTGCATGTTTACAATACTGAATATTGGCACAAACCTATCACTAGCTTTAGTACAAAAACATCTGTATGGTACTAGTCGCTTAAAGTGCATAAAACTTGTTGTCGTTCTGTTACAAACCACACTCTGGCAAATAGATATTGAAGGGACTCTGTAAGTTAAACAGAAGGAGAGGACAATGTAAGCTTCAGATTTGGCACCTTGTGATGATTTAATTGCCAAATCACTCTTCACATCCCCCAGGATATGATGTCATCACTGTGGGCCATTATAAATGGATGAAGCTGTGAGTGTGTATAGTGTCGCTTTAGGCTCTCTTACTCAGTAATTCCATGTAACACTAACCGCTGTGTGACTACATTTCGTCTGTACCAGTTAGTTCAGACAGAGACTCATCCCTGTGGCTGCAGTCTTCATCATTATTCTCCTCACCACATCCCTTTGTCAGCAGGCTGGCCGTAAATGATGCTCTGCTGACTGCTCGCTCACAGTGGCGGTAGCCTTGTATTACCAAATGTGCTGATTTTATGCTCCCACTACCTCTTAAATTGCATTCCTACTTTTATGCAGGATTAACGTGTTATCACAGGCATTGTTCTGCAGCCGCTCTACCACCTATTATTACTTTCCTCTGTTATTACTGCTGTTATACAAATGCCAGCAATTACAGTGGCAATTTTACAGTGTTAGTGTGTACTGTGCACTGTGCTCTTGCTCTAAAGACAATGATATGTGGTCTATTTTTTTTCTCCTCCTACGTGAGGTAAATATCATGGGGCATTGTAAGGAAAAAGGTTACTGTAATAAAAGGACTCCTGCCTTTTTCCTTGCATTTCAGGCAATCTTTTTCAAAATCTTGGGATGAATTAAAATCTGTCTGTCTTTTGTGTCTTGACCTACAGACAGCTAACACAGTGATGGCAGTAAAGGTCACAGCAATTGCCCTTTTTTATTTTTAAGGTACAGAAATAGTTACACTTGGCCTTTTGATTGTGGGACAGTTTCTTTGTGCATCAGACTTTCTGATTTTTTTGCTTTGCACTGGCATTGGCAAATGCCAGCATGCTGATTTATAGCAATTATAATTCTTACTATCATAATTTAGTATTTTAGCATGCTTACATCATCATACTATATATATCTAATGAGGACTAAACATAAAGTACAACTGAAGCTTATGAGATTATGAATGTCTATGCTTGTATTTATCTAAGCCCCAGTAGCTGGCAGTTTTAAATGTTAACCTGTTGATTGTGCTAAATGATAAGTTAAGATCACCAAAAACATATATTCCAAAGGCACCAGAATGTCTGCACCAAATTTCAGTCCGATACACCGCTCAGCCACAACATTAAAATCTCTGGCAGGTGAAGTGAATAGTATTGATCAGGTCATTGCAATGTAATGTTCTGTAGGGAAATGTTGGGTCTTTGACATGTATCACCCAACTAAACACTGGTGCAGACCAAGCACACTCTCCATGGCACTGGCGCTTCCAAACACCTGTGGCCTGCACCCCACGACACTACAAATACAACTTAGGAATGGCTCTAGGAACACCACAAAGTGCCCGAGGTGTTGAGACAGCCTCTAAACTCCCAAGATGCCAATCTGATCAAGCATCTATGGGATGCTCTGGAAAAAACAAACAAAAAAAACTGGTTCATTGAGGCCTCACCCTGCAATGCAAGGGACCCAGAAGATATGCTGCTGATGCCCCAATGCCAGACACCACAAGAAATCCCAGAATGGTGAGAGCTTTTTTGGCAGGATGATGGGGCCCTACACAATAGTAGGCAGGTGGTTTTAATGGTGTGCCTGATTGGTGTATGCCACTCTGGACTTTAACTGTCACTTTCCTTATGAATAGTCTAGACTATTCATTGTCCAGGGCCTCTGCAAAACACTTCATGGAAGATCCACTGGCTTGTTGTTTTATGTCTTTGACACTTGAATATGAAAAACTTCATAAACACAGGATTAATCTGAGAGCTGTTGTTTGCATTTTGTTGGACTTATTTCTCAAATAAGCACCCAAACTCATTTGACTATTATCAGTGATTTCAGATTTCCATACTTACATGTACTTTTTTGCTTCTTGCAGGGCTGGTGAAAATCAAAGAGGCAACCGACATTGAGGAGAAGTTAAACGAAGTGGAAAGGCTACTGAAGAATGCAATTAACATGCCATGCAAGGTTGGTAGTTCATCTAAAGCAACAGAAGTAGTTCCCAAGCATGGCATATTAGATTTGTAAAAACATGAGCATTACACTCAAAAACTTCTCTCTACAGTATTCCAGGTCTGAGGTCATGCTGACTTTTTTCGAGCGGTCAGCCCTGGACCAGGTGTTAAGGAATGACAAAGTCCACAGAATCCAACCCTGCTTTCAGAGCCCAGTCAAGATATCAGGTACATATACTTGACTAATGTGAATATAAATACAATTCTGACACCCCTGTTGTCATAATGTTTTAAAGGGTGATGTAATATTTCTCTCTGCATCTTGCAGAAATCATGCGGTCCAATGGATTCTGTCTGGCCAATACAGAAACCATTGTGTTCGATCACAGTATCCCTGAAGAAAAAGAGAGGCCTTCATCCACGGACTCTGTAGAACATACGTGAGTATTAGGACCTCTCACCAATTTATATATAATAATTTATATTTGCCGTCACATACGTTATTTACTAAGAAAAATATGTTTAAAATCATGTTAAGAGCCTGAGTGGTGCATCACTTTGACTTTATCTCAGTTTTTGAAATAAAGGTCTGTCCAGAGCAAGTCAGCCTTGCATCAAGCTGGCTGCAGTTGCATACAAATTCTCTACTTGTTCTCCCACAAATGTAAGGATAGTAATGGCTTTGGTGAGTGAATGTGGACCTACCCCAGGACCCTCCACCCCCTTCGTACAGCACAGGAAGTGTGTCTGTTCAGCGCTTCCTTCCCTGGGTGTGTGTAGGAAGCAAAAGAGAGAACACATTCCTCTTGGTACTTCAAACAAACGAAATTTTAAATCACTCATAAATGACAGAACTGCTTTAAACTTTTCCCCTTGGCTTGATGTTGAAAATTAACACACGGCTTTAAACCTTTTGATTCCTAGGGTAAACTACACAGGTCTATCCTGTCTTTGGATTAATTCAATATGTCTTCCCTTTTGTTGCCAGGTATGAGGATGGAACAGAGTTTTTGCCATTGGAAGCAGATGTGTGTGATGAAGAAACAGAAGCGTATGTCACCAACCTGTCCTACTACCATCTGGTCCCATTTGAAACAGACATCCTGGAGTGAGCACTTATCTAACAGATGCTTGTCGATGGAAATCTCATGCTATCACTGAGTAATGTGTACTCCTCAGTGGAACTAAACTATGCAATGCTGCACATAATGTAGCCGCTGCTTATTCCAGCAACTTCAAGAACTTTTTAAATAACTGTTGGCCATTTCGGAGTTCGCTGGGTGTACAGTATGCAACAAAGGACTAGAAGAGCGCAACAGCAGCACCACTTTTTTTTCATCTGCTTTATGTGATGTCACCGATGTGCCTCATACAAAGCCTTACTTGTTGTCTTGACTTCAAAAGGCTTTCAGGTGATGTACCTGTGGGAGCCACAACATAGGTCCTCAGTGACAGTTAGAACATGCTGTTTGGCCACTTTAAAAGAACTTAAATCTGTGGTTTGGAGTATGATTGTGGTGAGGACTACACATCATCTGAAATTTGGAAACAAAAGTAACTTATTGGACCATTCACTGTTTCTTTGTTGATTTTACCAACTCTCTTTCTTTTAAACATAGTTGTTTTATCTTTTTCATTTATTCTTTTATGGATCTAAAAGATTTGTGATGCATCTTTAAAGTCTATTGTCTTCTCTGCTTCCTGAAGTGTTTCCACTCTGGTGTTTTATTCCTGTGGGAATATAGAAAAAAAAAAAACAGTTGTGAAGATTTTTGTATGATTTTTGTTTGTGGTGGAGTTTCCACCAGCATTGAGCAAGTTGTTTTTGTTTGTGTAAAAGCTTAAAACTCATAGGACAACTCTTATTTTGTTGCTGTGACATGCAGTAGGTTCTTTGGTATCATAGTACTCTGAAAGCCAAGTGAAACTAAACTGCATGGGGTCAGACAAATGTGGAATTTCGCTGCTTCGAGAGATGTTCTCTGTAACAAATTGATAAAAATTGCTAAGTTAAATGGGCTCCAGTGTATGTTGCACTTCTGTAGTCATTTTGACCACTCAAAGGACACACCAATGGACAAATTGGGGGCAGTGTTTTTGGATTCTGTATCTTCCCCAATGATACCTCAACATGCATACTGTGGGAGCCCGTGACTGAACCACAGAAATTTTGATTATGGTGGTGGATTGCCCAAGAATTATGAGATTTTATGCTAATAGCCTCCATATAAGCATACGCATCAGCAGGAGATTTGTTTTTGTCTTTCACTTGGGTCTTGGACTGCTGTCAGTTATAAAGTAAATACAAAGTTTGGCTGTTATGAAGTTGCTCAGTTTTCAAAGTGCAAACTTAATGGTGCCTATGTGGATGTTAGGTGAGATTATTTTTTTTTTTATATATTATGTTTTGTTTGAAATATGAATTAGAACTGTATCTTATAATGATGCTCATTTTTAGTCCATAAACAAATAATTGGATACTGGGGCAGAGACTGAGTGTAGCCACCCTGAAAAAACTGAATCATGTCACTGCTGTTGTTGACATCTGATGAGTGATAAAATGGGGGCAAAGACAGCTTTGTTTAACGGGTCCACTGAGGTCATTTTTGTAAGATGACATGAGTGGGTTCAGTCAGACAGCTGAATGTGGGTGTCTAGAGCTTGGCCTGTGATGGTGGAACAAGTCCTCTCTTTATGTAAAGAAGACAAACGACCTTGCTGTACTAAAACTTTCTATAGGAAAAGTTGTGTGAAAAAGGCAAACACATGATTAAAATTCATTCCCTTGTATGTTTTATGGGTTCTCCCACTGTAAGGAGGACACTTTTAATTCTGAAGCTGGAGCACTGCATATGTTTGGAATGCAACTGAAAAATGTATATTTGTGTTGGGTTAGCTGTCTTTGTTTGGACAGTTTTGTCCCCGCAGGAGTCATTGTGGCCTTACAATGCAAGTTAACAGCTTGTGTCCAGGTTCCTGCCCTTCCAGATACAAAGACATTCAACCCTCACAAACTTGGCACATGAGCCTTCAGTAGAGCGATCCTCCACATGAATCTGTTTAGTAACACAGTCATGATCACTATTCACCCCGTGAGAAAGTACAGCTCTTTCACAGGGTACAGAAGTATTTCATGTTTTTTTCCCCTTATTTTTGACCAAGAATTACATGTTGAATTTATACATAAACATTTCTGTTGAAAACGTAAAAGTAAGAAGAAACTGCAATTTCCCACTGAAGTTTTTGTACCGAGGTCGGATTTTGTTCTACAAAGAACAGTTTGATAGTGATGAAAGACCGTAAGAGTTCATATTTAAAGATCAAAGATCCAGCAAGACCTCTGCCTTCCTTACAACTCTTTTCTAAGCTTATGGCTTAACAGAGTATTATGAATATTCTGCCACCGGTTCTGTGAAGTTATGAAATGGTACTCAATGCGTTCAATGCAGTGAGGAGAAAGAGCAACAAAGTGCTGGTACTCCAGTTCCAGTGAGATTTTGAAACATATCTATATGCTTAG
Organism: Paratilapia polleni; assembly: GCA_015106735.1. Classification (NCBI taxonomy): domain Eukaryota; kingdom Metazoa; phylum Chordata; class Actinopteri; order Cichliformes; family Cichlidae; genus Paratilapia; species Paratilapia polleni. The sequence goes on along the minus strand of VUQI01038991.1, from coordinate 4,657 downwards.
TGTGCCAGCTGGAGCTTTGAAGAGACAAATGAAGACAATAAGAAAATAAAGTTATAAAAAACACTTTTATTTATTTTGTAAATTTCAGCCATACTCTGTGAAGCTAACCATTCTATGCCTTGTAATGTATTGTATGTTTATGTACGAACGTCATATGTGAGATGAACCTTTGCTGTGTAAATATGAATCTTAATTAAAAACTTCGAAGATGAAGTCTATGTGCAAAGATGTTTGATAACCTTAAAGATATTCAGTATTAGATACAAATTATTACTCTAAAGCTTCTCAAAACAAATAAATATGTTTTCAATAAAAGAAATGGTCATGTGATGTCTTTTGTGTATGGAGGGAATAGACAGCAGACACAGATTTTAGGTAACTGTACTTTATTTGACAAGCAAAGGTGGCTATAATAATTATTGTGAGATATTAGAATATATTGCGGAATTTCCCTTTTGGTTATAATATTACCACTTCATTCTGGGAAAGTATACAGGCATTGAGCTGCTTGGCCAGCTGCCCGTTATCTTAGAGCGACACCTCGTGGTGGGTATCGGTAGTCAATAATATAACTTTTTCAAAATTCAGTTGAATATTATTATTGTTTAAATAATAAGCAAAAATGAAAGCAAACAAACAAACAAAAACACTCCCCCAAAACAATCAAACAAGCAAAAAGACGTTCATTAAGACCTAGTCTCGTTTTCATCACACAGTCATTTCTTAGTGTATTTAACTGTTCAATCAAAAGAACGTAAACGAAATAATAATAATAATAAAAAAGAGGAAATACTCACTAATTATGTACCTCTAAGAATTACATTTAAAAATATTCAGTTGTGCTTATTAGGACCACAGCACAAAAGAGAACAACTACAACCTCGACATCCATTTTATCATTCTAATATAAATATTTATATTTCTTAATTTATTTACATTCATAAAGTAGAAAACATATACAATAAATATGGCGTAAATGCCGATGAAAACTTGAGGTGAAATATGTAGCAAGTAGTGATAAGCTGAAAGCAGAAAATAAAATTGCTTAATATACTAGTAATATACACACACACACACACATAAAATAAAATAAATAAAAAATAAAAATAAATAAAAAAAATAAACCCTAAAGGATGAACATGTTTGGTAAACCCTTCAGGAGGCTGCGTAACACGGCGCATGCGCGGAGGGCGTCGATTTAGCAGTTGTGTTTCCTGCTTGCTGTTTCCATTCGAAGCAATGGCAGAAGTAAAAGCTTCCCTGCTTTGTGGAGGTATGTTCACTTTTTTATTTCCTTTAGAAATACACACGCTACCACACCATCAGTTTAGACGCCCCTTAAAGCTGCCGTTGGTGAAACTGCGGCTCAAACTGAATCACAGTTAGCCGGGGGGACGACAGCTTTAGCTGGTGATGCTTCAGTCATGAGGTTTCATGCTGGAGGAGAATAGAGACCCTAAATCTGTGCTTCCCACTGAGATAAACGTGCACCTTGTTCTGATTTAAGTGTTTCTTTTGTCATTTCAGTTATAGCGGCTTTCCTGAGTTCAGCAGTACTTGCATTTGTTGAAGATCTAGATGACACGTAAGTGATGCACTCCAGTATGGTCTGCTTCAGTAATTCGGCTTCCTGATCTTCCTGCCTCACTAAAACATGATCATGTACAACAACTTCCGAGTTTAGAAATCATGCTCCGTGTGGATGCAAAGTGGTTCAGTGCTTGCGTGTATCCTCGTACTTCCTGTCTTTTAGCTCTAAGATGGGCAAACGCAGTATGTTAAACTGTATCCACATTTTTAATGTTACATTAACAGAATTTAAAAGAGATGGTGGTGATCCTGATTTCTTCTCAGGTTTCTAGTTGCTCAGTGCTTTTTTTTTTTTTTAAATTGGATGCCTGTGGTGAAAAGTCTCTGTAGATTATCTCTCTTGTGAGCATGTGTGTTTGTGTTGGATCCTAATAGGCCTATTTTTGTACTGGAACATTTTTCAGTTTTTTGCCTATGATAATTTAAAGATTAGCCCATTGACTGACAAAAAAAATAATCTGTAAACTGCAGGTTTTAATCGATATAGTCGTTTTAGGTCTAGGTTTCCAGGTTTCAAAAATTTAAAAGTCAGAATATGATGCTTACATTGAATATCTTTGGATTCCTGTTATGATATCCTGTTACAACTGTTAGTTAATTATGTGTTTTTTCCTCTTTTTGATAGATTTAAAGACACCAGAGTGAATGACGTCTGGCTGGTTGATGTGAGTTTGACATTATGGACCCACACAAACACACACTCTAATCTGGGCCTATTGAGCTATGGTTTACTTCATATCCAGCACACCGCTGTCTGGATCATCCCTTGCGGAAGCGGCAGCAGTCAGGGTGGGATGTCATAAGGGTGTGTGTGTGTGTGTGTGTGTGTGTGTGTGTGTGTGCAGACCGTCCTCTGTGATTAGTGAATGAGAAGTCATGCATGCATGGCAAAGCTGGGGGGCTCTGAGGGGTTGACAGCAGCCCATAACTAGCAGGGTTATGGGCTGTAGGAGTGATTTCTAACATTAGGGAGTTTTATTTATGTCTCTGTTTTATCAGACTGATGAAATTGTTGGGTTTTGTGTAATTTCTCAAAACTAAATTCCCAAAAATTGAGATTGAATTTAACTGTTGCCCTTGGTCAAATGTTAGGTTAGCCATTAAATCAGCAATAAAACAACAATGTGTAAAATTAGTGCAGGGGAAAGTAAGTGTGAACCTGGAACAGCTGAACATGATAAAAAGCCTTAAGGATTAAGGCTAGCAGCATGCAAGAAAGAACATGTACAAGGGAGCAGATACAAACCAGTGTTATAAGTGCAAACAGTTAAATCAGGTATATAATAGTCATAATACCATTATATACCAAATGCCGTAATTGAGAACAAACAAGACAAGCCTTCAAACACAGATCACTTATACATTAATGTTTCTCATGGATAAATTCAGACATATCCAAGACAGTGATAGAGAGAACCATAGCACGCTATACTGGTTTGGTAATTGCCCTACTTGGAAAATGGGATGGTACCTTAAATGACAAATAACCCCCTGGTAGTGCTGCCTTGAGGGCAGGGGGGGAACATGCTCTCCCCATGCTCCTGTCTCATCGACGTGTGAAGATGCTGCACTGGTGGTGGAGTAAGAAGAGACATCTAAAACCTTTCTGGGTTGTTTCTTTCTTAGATCAGTATGTCCTAATTTTGTGCATGCCTATCTGTTAACCACAGGTCTAGTGCTGCTGGAGTGCTCTGGAATGACGCTCCAGCACATTTTTCCTCCAAGCAAGGAAAAAGGATAATTCGATTTTGGCATAATCTGATTGAAAGTCAGTCATCACTGAAGTGTATTTCATGCAAGAGAGCCAAAAAGGGAAATTAAATTGTCAAAAGCTAATATAACCACACACCGACAATTATAACAACATAAATGTTGCTGTTTTCTCCTTCATTCACATGAACTCTATTTCATCTTAGATTAACTGTCTTCTACTTATCTCAACTGGCCTTTTCTTATTCTTTTTGTTTGATGTGCATAATTGGTCATATTATAGTATTTTATTTTCTCTCCTCTTCTGTTAAAGTTACTTCATTACATGGTTTATATAAACTCTACATTTCCCTCATTGATTTCAAATTAAAAACCCTCTAGATTAGTGGATAGAAACCTGCTTTTACTGTGACATATTTGTAGGAATGTGTGGGGAAAATTCAAAACATTTTGAAGAAATATGGTACATAAGGATTATCTGTGGATATTACATTAGCCCTTGATGTGTTATATAACACACCAGAAAATATGTGAGGGGCAGATGCAAGAGCAACCATCCTACAGGTAAAGAAGAAGAAGACAAGATATCCAGGAAGAGCAGTGAGGTGTAAGGAATGTGTAGATGGTCAAACAGCAGAGGCTGGTGAGACTGGTGACTTAATGATCAGTTCATGAAATCAGTTTAACATTTGATCATAGGCTCAGTCACAGCTGACTAATTTGCAGTTGTGGTAAAAAGAAAGCACACCCTCTGTCAATTCTACAGTTTTACAGGTTTTAGTTTACCAGGTCTTAAAACCAGGTAAATATAACCTTAGAACAACAACACATGACATATTATACCATGTCATTATTTAACAAAAACTAAGCCAAAATGCAGAAGCAGTGTGTGAAAAACTAAGAACACCCCATGATTCAGAAGCTTGAAGAACCACCTTCAGCAGCAATAATTTGAAGTAATTTTTTTTCTGTACGACTTTATCAGTTTCTCACATCATTGTGGAGGAATTTTGGCCCACTCTTCTTTACATCGTTGCTTCAGTTCATTGAGGTTTGCGGGCATTTGTTTATGCACAGCTCTCTTATGGTCCCACCACAGCATTTCAATCAGGCTGAGGTCTGGTCTTTGACTGGGTCATTGCAACACTTTGATTCTTTTTTTTTTTTTCAGCCATTCTGTTATAGATTTGCTGCTGTGCTTGGGATCATTGTCTTGTTACGTGACCCAGTTTGGTCCAAGCTTTAGCTGTCGGACATATGGCCTCACATTTGACTCTAGAATACTTTGGTATACAGAGGAGTTCATGGTCGACACAATGACTGCAAGGTGCCTGGGTCCTGTGGTTGCAAAACAAGC